>SJYC01071617.1:0-29401 GCA_006408675.1 Madoqua kirkii
GGGTGGGGAGGGGGCTGGGAGGGGGGTTCAGGATGGGGGACACATGTGCACACGTGGCTGATCATGTCGATGTATGACAAAACCCACTGCAATACTGTAAAGCAATTATTCCCCAATTAAAACAAATTAACTTTTAAAAACAAATAACAAGGACCCAGGACTCACTCAAGGCAAAGAGCCATGACTTACTTCAGCCACCCAGGCTCACGTTCAATCAGCTCAACAAACTGTAGGTGTCCAATCACTTTCCGGATCCCTCTCTCCCGTCTTCACACAACCCTTGCCTTGCAATCAGGCACCCTCCCTGTGATCCCACTCAACTGTATCCCCATGTAAAATTCTCGGGTCCCGTCCCTTTTCCAATTAGGTACTTAATACAACTCGGATCCTTGTGCCACCACATAATAATTTACACAGAACACTTAATTAGCTTCTTGGATAAAAATAACATGTAATTTGTTTGGTAATTATATGTTTCCACAACTGCTGAAAGCAACTCATTACAGGAATTTGGTACACTGAGGATAGATTACCTTAATTCTATTTTCTGTTTATTCAATTATATCTGTCGGTCTTAATTGTATTATAAATTGTGTTGAGCTGGCAAAGGTAACTACAAAGCTGCTGTTCCTTCACATTTCATGGTTGGTTTGCATGTCCTGGGCATTTGCTCCAGGCTCTAACGGGCTCTGCCAGCACGGTAAAATGAGGACACGCTAAGACCCTTCACTCGAACAGGGAAGAAAAGTCGTCAGAACTTTGCCAAGGGCCTCTTTAACACGGTGTGTTCCAAGACGAGGGTACACAGATACTTTTTCCTTCAAAGCTTTTAATAATTCAGTAGTTATTCAAATGCATATGAGAAAAAATATAAGTAACATTTCCAAACCATAATTTCAAACAAATTGTTGCCTGGAATGAAACGTAAGCAGGTACTTATGTTTAAAAAACAGTGAGCAATTTATGGGCAAATGATGACATGAAAGACTCATTACTGTTTTAAATGCAGTGGCAAAATTATGTTTAAGTTCAACAAATGGAATCTCTTTTAAGATACGTATTGAAATTTTATGTAAAATGATGCAATCCCTGAAACACATTTTAACATAATTGAGGTGGTGCGTATGAAGGAGGAGAGAGTATTAAGAAAACCAGATTGAAGTTGTTTTCAAAGAGTCATTTTCTATGAGTTGAAGCTGGATTAAGGGTACATGAGGGTTCATTACGTTTTCTTTCTACTTTGTATGTCTGATAATTTGCATCATAATAACTTCAAAATTGAGTCAATTTAAAGAAACATTTGGTTGAATAATAATGTAGGTAAAGGAGTCATACCTTCCTGTAATGGACCAGCTGTTAAGTACGTTATGCTTCAGGGTCCTATGATCTCTGTGACAACTGCTCAGCTCTGCTGCTGTAACAAGAAAGCAGCCACCACGGACAGCACATACATGAATGGGTGCACTGTGTTCCAATAAAACTTTATTTACAAAGTCAGGGGATGGGTTATACAGTTTGTAGACCCATCAGGTAGGTAATACACTGATAAGGCAAAAGCCAGGAGAAGGCAGAATAGAAAAGTCTGTAAGAGAGAGAGAAGTACTTAACCCTTGCAACCCTGGGACCTCCCTCCCTTGCGGTGGCTGCATGTGTGTTCAGTCGTGTCTGACTCTTTGCAACCCCGTGGACTGTAGCCCACCAGGCTCCTCCATCCATGGGATTCCCCAGGCAAGAATACTGGAGTGGGTTGCCATTTCCTCCTCCAGGGCATGGATCTTCCTGACCCAGGGATGAACCTGCCTCTCCTGTGTCTCTCATGGACTGTAGGCAGATTCTTTACCCACTGAGCCATCGTGAATAAGCCCATCCCTTGTGGTGGTGTTAATAAAAAGAGACACAGAAACGAAGAACTCAGGGACAAGGTGGGAGCAGAAAAGCATATTACTCTTCGATCCATTCAATGACATTTTATCAGATCCTCAGGAGGTGAGCATCATGTCAGCTGGCATGGTGGGGGCGGGGCGTGAGGGGTGGGGCCTGAATCTATTTCCATCACCTGCAGCTCCTGCTGAGCGCAGCTCACACACAGATGCCAGAGCTGAACCAGCAGGAGAATGAAGGCTCCCCGATAGAGTGTACATTCGCAGGGCTATTTCTGAGTGAGGGTTATTCGTGTTACCATTATTCTGACTCTGAAAGTCCTTTTACCTTTGGGTTTCTGTCTAGAGATGAAGGACAGGAGTTGAGGAGGTGATGCCAGGGGTTTCTGGGCACTAGCCTGAATCCTAGAATCCAGCTCATAATCACACTTGAGATAAAGACCTTCCCTATTTCTGGTGTCCCCTCCCTTCTGGAGAAACAACGTGCCAGTGACATTCCCAAGGTGATGATGGAGGCAAGAGGGGAGAAGCCGAGACAGTCCAGAGACTGCGTGAGGAATGGCAGCTGCGGGACTTCCCCAGTGGTCCAGTGACTAAGATGCCATGCTCCCAATGCAGGGGGCCTGGGTTCGATTCCTGGCCAGGGAGCTCTAGCTCCCACATGCTGCAACTGAGAGTTTGCATGCCATAGCTAGGAGTTTGCGTGCCACAACTACGGGTCTCATATGCTGCAAAAATGATCGAAGGCACTGAGTGTCACAACTAAGACTTGGCCCAGCCAAATAAATAAATATTTTTTAAAAAGAAGAAGTGACAGCGGTGTGTGGTCATCCTCAATGATGACAACCACAAAACTCTCTCAAAGGTGATCCCTGGACCCCTCGCAAAGATTAGACATGTTGAACTCTCCCTTGGACACCTCCCCTCTCTCTCCATTGCAGCATCCAGGTATGACATGACTTTGCCGTTAAATAATCAAAATACCTCTCACTCAACAAAATGCTTATTAAACTTTTAATCTGCACCAGGCACAGTATCAGGAACCAGAGAGACTGAGAAGAGTCCATTTGGTCCCTGCCCTCTAGGAGCACACTTTGTCAGTCAGTGGTTCTCAGTCAGGAGCAATGAACACACAGATGCCAGAGCTGAACCAGCAGGAGAATGAAGGCTCCCCGATAGAGTGTACATTCGCAGGGCTATTTCTGAGTGAGGGTTATTCGTGTTACCATTATTCTGACTCTGAAAGTCCTTTTACCTTTGGGTTTCTGTCTAGAGATGAAGGACAGGAGTTGAGGAGGTGATGCCAGGGGTTTCTGGGCACTAGCCTGAATCCTAGAATCCAGCTCATAATCACACTTGAGATAAAGACCTTCCCTATTTCTGGTGTCCCCTCCCTTCTGGAGAAACAACGTGCCAGTGACATTCCCAAGGTGATGATGGAGGCAAGAGGGGAGAAGCCGAGACAGTCCAGAGACTGCGTGAGGAATGGCAGCTGCGGGACTTCCCCAGTGGTCCAGTGACTAAGATGCCATGCTCCCAATGCAGGGGGCCTGGGTTCGATTCCTGGCCAGGGAGCTCTAGCTCCCACATGCTGCAACTGAGAGTTTGCATGCCATAGCTAGGAGTTTGCGTGCCACAACTACGGGTCTCATATGCTGCAAAAATGATCGAAGGCACTGAGTGTCACAACTAAGACTTGGCCCAGCCAAATAAATAAATATTTTTTAAAAAGAAGAAGTGACAGCGGTGTGTGGTCATCCTCAATGATGACAACCACAAAACTCTCTCAAAGGTGATCCCTGACCCCTCGCAAAGATTAGACATGTTGAACTCTCCCTTGGACACCTCCCCTCTCTCTCCATTGCAGCATCCAGGTATGACATGACTTTGCCGTTAAATAATCAAAATACCTCTCACTCAACAAAATGCTTATTAAACTTTTAATCTGCACCAGGCACAGTATCAGGAACCAGAGAGACTGAGAAGAGTCCATTTGGTCCCTGCCCTCTAGGAGCACACTTTGTCAGTCAGTGGTTCTCAGTCAGGAGCAATGATATTCCTGGAAAATACATGATCACGTCTGGAGATACGTGGTTATCCCAACCAAGGGAAGGGATGCTACTGACGTCTAGTGGGTAAAGGCCAAAGATGCTTCCAAACATTCTACAGTACACAGGATGGCCTCCTACAGAAAAGAAATATCCAGTGCCAAATATAAGTGTACCAAACTTGAGAAACCCTGCTCTCCCAGAAGACACAGATTTTAAACAAATGGCCATGTGAAAGGTCCAATTATGGACTGTGTGCAAGTACAACAGCTGCAAAAGGATGAGATCTGCTCTGAAACATAAACACAGCTCCGGCCTTAAAAGCAGAAGTAAAAATTCTTATTTGACCCCCATGGCTCCCCTAGATAATTCTCCAGTTCTTTGTTCCCTTTAACAACAAAAATGATCCCAAGAGTCATCTACAACAGCCACCTCTACTTCTTCATTTACCATCCTCTCCTCTACTAACTCCAGGCAGGTGCGTGGTCACCACCAGCTATGAACTTTGTGAAGGTCCCTCCATGTTGGCAGATCCACTGGCCAATTCTCAGTCCTCATCCTACTCAACATCAGGCATGGAGCATGCCTCCTTTCCTTGACCTGCCTTCCTAGGCACCACGCCACCTGTTTTTCTTTCTACCCTGCTGGCTTGCCCCCTCAGCCTCCTTGCTGATGCTTCCTCATCCTCCCGACCTCACACTGGAGGTGCCAGGAGTTGGCAGCCTTTAGCATGTGGGCCAGATCCAGTCCACTGCCCAGTTTTTGCAAATAAAGTTTCATTAGAACTCAGCCATGCAAAGTCTTATGACATTAGATGCCATGCAAACTCAGGGAGCAGCATGGATAGCCCCGGCCCCCACCCTAAGCTCCAGATTCACTTATCCAGCCAACTTACTTGACATCTGTCTTCACTTGGATGTAAAAGAACATAATAACGTGGCCCAAGCAGAGCTAGAGGAGGCATCCTTCCCCTCCACCACCACATCTTCCCCATCTCAACAAACAGCAACTTCTATGCACCGTGTTAACCATGTTAGAACTCTGTTTTACCTGTTTGTGCAAACTGGTGAAGAATGCACTGAAATTCCCTGTATTCTCTTTGAGGCTTTTCTGTAAATCTAAAATTGTCCCCAAATTCAAAAGGTTATCAACTAAACTTTTGATAAAGTTTAATTTATCAAAACTAACCCCAGGAGGCACTGTTTCTCTCTCATTCTGGACTTCTCTTTCTCTCGCTCCACAGCAAGTAAAAGTGGCCTGCCTTCCAGGCACATCCCAAACCTGATCATTCTCACCGCTTCCACCAACACCTCCTAGCCCAGGAAGCTCTCCTGGCTTCTCTCCCAGCTGGATTACAGCAATGAAGCATCCCAGTGCCCTCTTATCCCCTTCTTTATCAATGCACCAGCCTTGATAATTTTTTTTAACATGCATAAGGTTATATCACTTCTTTGTTTAAATCCCTCCAACAATTTCCCATCACATTTTGGAATAAAATCCAAACTTCTTTTCATAGCCCACAAATCCTATGGGAGCTGCATCTGCCCACCTCTCAGAAACTGTCTCTTCCCACTTCCCATCTGATCGCTCTCCTCTAGCCACCCTAGTCTGTTCCCTGAACATGCCAAGCCCACCCACCCCTACCCCAGGGGCCAGGTACTTGCTGTCACCCTCTGCCCATCCCCCCCCACAGCTGACTCCCTTGCTTAACTCAGGGCTCCGCTCAAACGTCACCCCCTCAGAAAGACCTCCTCTGGTCTCTCTGTCTCAAACACACAGCCTCATCCAGTGGGTCTCTCGCCTACTCTGCTGTATTTCCTTGCCTACCCGTATTTATCTTATTGGTGATTCATTCTTTTATTATGTCATCCCCACCAGAAAGTAAGGGACTTTATCTACCTTATTTATCACTGCACCTGGTTGCCTTGAACATGCCCACTACACAGTAGGCATTCAAATATCTGTTGAATGTTGTATGTTGAATGAACAAAGAAGTCAAAGAAAGCTTCCAAGAGGAAGTGATCATTGAGCTGAGGCATGGACTATACATATGTTAAATATCCTTGGTGGCACAGTAACCACCTTTAATACCTTTGGGGTATTTACCATAAATACCTTTGTGGAATCCTCACTCTTGCCATCCATCTTTTTTTCATTTTTTAAAATATTGGAGTATAGGTGATTTACAATGCTGTTAGTTTCAGAGGTACAGAAAAGTTATTGTTATACTTGTACATATAGTCATTCTGTTTCAGATTCTTTTCTCATATAGGTTATTACAGAATATTGACTATAGAGTTCCCTGTGCTATACAGCAGGTCCTTGATGCCATCTGCTATCGTGGTAAATCTATTAGATGTCTTTCTCTGACAAGGTCTGAGACACATGATGCAGACTTGGTCCTACAGGCTTTTCTGATTTTGAAAAGCGTGTCCCCCAAACCCTGCCAAGAAACCCTGCACAGTTTCTGCTCCCCTAACTCCAGGCTCTGCCTTGACCCTGCCCCTTTGGATTCTCAGTCTTATGAGCTGTCCCCCTCTCTTTTCCTGCCCAGAGAATGTGTCTGGTGCTTTTAAGTGAATAACTGTTTCTGGCTTTGCCAATGGATGGGGAGGGGCCTTCTAGCTGCAGGTAACAACTTGCACAGAGGCACAACACAAAAGGAAATGATAAGACATGAATAGCAAATGTTCCTTCAAGGTATACAGACATACTATCCCTTGGGACTCCCTAGGGACTCAAGTTAAAAACCTGCAGAGCTACTTTCCTGGAGCATCTCTTCTCTATAACAAAACGGGGCATTTTCTGCAAGATACTGACGTTAGGCAACATCATCAGCCTCCATTTTTGCTTCCTTAAAATGAAATCAGGCTAGCCAACTGAAAGTTTCCTCCTTCCTTTATCAAAATTACTATCACAGCCATTACCATCCTGCGTTTGTCCAGTAACTTCAGCTTGTCAAGGAACATTAACATGCAGACTTCCCCCAAAGCCTCTGAGTTCAAGGCACTAAAGGTTCTTCAGGTGGAAATACCAGCCTGTTAAAAAACAAACAAACAAAAATCTCACTCAAGAGTCATCAAGACCATCCAACCTCTACTGACCCCTGACCCTTCTCATTGAACACTGCAGTTTTTCTCGAGGCAGCTGCAGGTAAGATGTTCATTCAAACCAGCAGAAAGAGAAGATAAATGCTGAGCCTGCACACTTGGAAAGTTCTGCTGACTTAGCAGCATGCCAACAGAGATGCTGAACTCGTCACTCATCCCAAGGAGCTGCAGTGAGCCAGAGCCAGCCCATCTCAGACATCATCTCCTGGCAGTGGATACCAGGGGAGCTGGTACAATGGTGGTCTGAGCAGGGAGGACCTCAGGACTGAGGAAGCCGTTACTGAAAATCCAAACACCTGGCAGACCCAAGGACATGGCTGGTCCCATTTCTATTTGCCCCAAATTAGCATCAAAGTCAAGAAGAGTTAGGGTTAAATGCAAACACCTCATGCTCCAACCACACCATCTACATATGGTTCCTCATACACACCATGTACTTGGCCGCCCACGTCTTTATTCATGCTGTTCTCTCTGGCTGCATAAGCCCAGGCAGATTGCTTATTTTTGCCAAAGTTAGCATTTAATATGGACATAATTATGGTGAAACGCCATGGATCCCATGTGGCAATCTTTCCCCCAGCTCCACAGTTGAAATCCTACTCATCCATCAAGCCTGTTCTTCCTCCCCACCTGTGCTTGCTCAGATCTCATTCATTCCCCTGTGGTCTCAAGCAAACTGTTCTCTACCTTATCATCTTTCTTGACTGGGTGTTCAGTTCCCCACTGCCTTTACCAGATAAACTCACTCTTCCTCCGGTTAAATCCATTTCATCTTCTTGACAGGCAATGGTGCTGAAGTCAGAACTCTCTCCACAGAACTCTAAAAGATGCATAGCCTTCCCTTTCCTTGGCCAACCAGTCGACAAGTATCAGATGTACCGGCCATCCATCACTTGCCAGGCACTATTCCAGGCGCTGGGGATACTCAGTAAAGGAGACAGACACGGCCCAACCTCCTTGGAGTGCACAAGGGAGTCAGGACAGTGAAAACAATCATTTTAAGCATGATAAAGCCATCAGGCACATGCATGAGTCAACGCTGGTTTTCTTCTTTATATGAATTTTATAAACATTACATGGTTAGAGTGACTTTATTTGTTTTGTGTCTGGAATATAAGATCCTTGAGGGAAAAACCCTCAATCAAAGGGCAGGTCAAAATAAATCATGTAGCCAGAGATAAGTTCAGTAAACTGACTCTAAGTCCCTTAAGTGAGAGACTCTAATATCAAACAACCCTTATTTGGGCTAGTTAGATGTGTTCTGGTCCTTATAAATGTGCACTCACCTAAGTCTGCCACTTGGGAACTGGAATAGAAAGGTCTCACGAATGCACAGTGGCTTGAAATTCAAGAATTCATTCAACAAACACAGCCTCATACCCTACTCAATGCAAAACCCCAGGCTGAACGCTGAAGGGTCTTTGTATGTGCTGTCTCCTCCACCAGAAGTACCTTCGTCCGTGTCCACGTGGCTCCTTTCCTCTCTTATTAAGGTGTCCGCTCACACGTCCTCCTATCAGAGATTCTGTGTATTCACTCAGGCTGTCTATCAGTCACTCCAGTTCCCCGCTCTGCAGGCACAGGGCAGCAGAGCCTCTGCCCTTGCCCTTGAGTCAGCTGAAGCCAACCAAATGTGTGCTGAAGCCTCTAAGAGCCAGTACTTGACTCCTCGCACCCCTTCTCCTCTACCCGTGACAGCCAGTCAAGCTCCACATGGTGCAGAGCCTGCCCATCTGGCTCTCCAAGTGGAGGGGTGTGGAACGGAGTTCCCAGCTGACCCTTGGACAGGCATGCTGCGTGAATGAGAAATAAACCCCCATTGTTACAGGCCATTAAGATACAGGGGTTATTGCTTACGCAGCCTAAGCAAACCCATCCTAGCTGATTCAGCTTTTCTGAAAACCCTAAGGTGAAGGGCCTCTCCCGACACTCCCCGCCTCTTAATCCTGCTTTTACCCTAGCTCTTGCCACAATCTAACATCACATACTTGTCACAAGTTCATATTTTGTTCCCATCCCTTGAATGTAAGCCCCCTGAGGGCAGGGGCTTGTTCCAGTCATTGAAGATCCCTGGGGCCCTCTAAAGTATGCCTGGACACAGCAGGCACCATACGTACTTGTGGAATGACTGAACACACACACAGATAGAGGTAGGTGAGGAAGAATGGTTCCCATTCTCAACAGAAGATATCCTCAGCTTCAGAGTGCAGGAGCTGCCAAAAGCCACAGGAAAGGCACCTAACCCCTAGAAGGGCAGTGATGCAAGTTCTCCCAGAGCAATGACTTCTGAGATGAGTCCCGAAGGGTTCCAGAGAGAGGCAGAGCAAAGCATAGGCAGGAAGCCAGGTGTGCTGAAACACCCGGAGCAGTACTTTTTGTTATGTTTTATCAAGCCAACAAGGACAAGCGCTGTCCAAAAAACAAAAGGGGAGCTTCGCCATTGAAACGATTTAGGAAACTATTTAAATACAGTTTAAAAGAGGTCTGTAGGGCAGGACTTCTCAAAGCCTCAAATGGGATAATGTGTTGTAAATATTCGAGGGTTTCCTGATGTTCAGGGTTTCCTGATTCTGAACATCTTCTAAACTTATTTTGGCTTAAACTCTTTTCTGGAGGGAAAACCTCTTGGAACCAATATGTTCCTTGGAATTCTGTTTGGGGAAGGCAGAACTAGAAGAAACTGAAAAGAGAGGGGAGAGAATGGAGGCTGGGGGTTAGAAAGGTGGCCAGAGGTCAGAAATCAGGGTAAGAGGCTTTGTATGACCAGTAATTTTACATTTCATCTGAAGGCAATGAAGTCTGCATTGAGGATCCCCCATCAGAGAAAAAGGCTTTCCAGGTGGTGCAGTTGGTAAAGAATCAGCCTACCAATGCTAGGAGATGCAAGAGACTCCAATTCAATCCCTGGATCAAGAATAGCCCCTGGAGTAGGAAATGGCAACCCACTCCAGAATTCTTGCCTGGGAAATCCTATGGACAGAGAAATCTGGTGGGCTACAGTCCATGGGGTTGCAAAGAGACATAACTGAGCATGCACACACACACACACATCACAGAAAAAGGATGTCCTTGCAGGCCCTTTCTACAGCACCATTTGATGGGCCAGGAGATCCATGGACAAGGAGTCAAGAAATCAGGTGCCTTTAGCCAGTCCTTGCATCACTCTGAACCCCATTTTCCACATCTACTTAATGGCTTGAGTTAAATACATCCTTTCTGTGGTCTCAGTCAACTGTTTTGTTCAATAAGGTGACTTTGATACCATCAGCGATTATGATGTTGGATGTCAAAGGTACCACGTTTCCAAAGGCTCAAAAGGTTTCAAAAAACAGTGAATAATCGTGCAGAATAATCATCCCTTCCGCCATTGTAAGTGGCGGAAGGGATCCTGGACAATGAAAGAATGGTGTAACCTTGAGGCCAGAACTCTCAGCTTTCTGGTTCCTGCACACACCTGTCTCCTTCCTCCCCAGGGAAGCTCCAGTCCCCAACAGTGATTTTCAACACTCTTGTCGCTCATAGAATTAGCTGCTTCAAGGCTCCAGCTGAATCGTCTAATGCAAAGAGCAAGAGGGAGGGGACCACGGCATGAAGCGGAGCTGCCTGCCTTATCACGTGTGGTCAGCTGTGTAGCAGAAAATAAATTTAAGAAACCCAAACAATTAAACTGTCACTTCCCATTAAAGGAAGAACATTCAAAGATGCAACTAATAGGGAAAGAGAAACAAGGAAAGAAAGTATATTTGATGGAGCCAGTGCAGCGACGGATTTTCCACTCCCAGTCTACGATGGCAAGACAGCCTTTTGGGCAGGTTAAGACAGGGATCTGCTGTTTCAAACTAAATATACCAGGCACCGGGGAGGACTGCAGGGGCTGGAGTGGAGAGCAGATGAGAAGGGTGACAGCAAGGATAAAGAAGAGAAATAAATTCATTCATATGGGAGACCAGTCTGTCTGTGGTGTGGCATCAAAGATACTGAGAGCGCAAGAGGCAGTGGGAGGCAACTGCTTCTAACCTAAAGGGTGAAAAGGCACCTTGACATGGAGAACCTCAAGGGCATTGGACAAGGCAGGGCTTGTTTTGCATCTGCATTTCTCTTTAGAGTCTCAGGGTCTCCATATGTCTTATCTGATCTTCGAAAGAACTCTGAGAGGTACGCCAACCAAGATGACGGTCAACACAGGTGAGGCACGCAGTAACAGAGTCAGAACAATGGAGCGTGCAGACGGAAGGGCAGGCGTCTCGAGTCCACTACAGTATGGGAGGGAGAAAGAGCGAGAAGAGACAGAGAGCAGACTGCAGGGACTCTTGGGGCACCTGGATAAGAGTTTACACTTTACCCTGGATGAAGAAGAAGAAGAAACTTAAAAGGCTATAGTAGAAATAATAAATTTTGCCCTGGGGACATCACCAAAGCTTCAAGAGTGGAGATCAATAGGCTCAAAGTTCCCTCTTGGTGGTGTGAGCGGTGGCTGGTGGTGAACATGTGGGCAGGAAGACGGGAGTCACAGGGACCCAGTGACACAGAGAGGAAGGCAGTCACCCAGAGTCAGGCGGCTGAAGAATGCACAGATCAGAGGACCCGATGTGGAGCCAGAGATGGTTCTGTCCTACGCGACCAAGGCACCAAACAGCAATCAACATGTGCGATAAAGCGCTGATTCACTTTCGGTTCTTCTAATTAGTTGATGAGGAAGTCTCCATTTGGTGCTAATAGATCTTCAACACCCTTCTGACACTTTTTAATGTCGCTTTAAAAGAGAGTGTGATATGCTAAGCCTTAGTGGAAAATAGCACCCAGTTATATTTAATAGCTCTATGTTGCGTGTCCTCATTTTAATTTTCCTTTTAAGTTTGTGTGTGTGTGTGATTTTGCGTGTTAGTTTACTGTTGCCATCTATTTATGGCAAGGGAAACCAGTTTCTATTTTTGGTAGTGATATAGCATTTCCTTTTTAAATGTATTTTCTTTTAAAGATGTAAAGAAAAGCACTGGGGGGGAAGAAAGGTCAATCGTCAATCAGTTAAATATAGCATTACCATGTGACCCAGCATTCTGTGGGGCATACACCCAAAAGAATTGAAAACAGGTGCTCAACAAAAACAACAAAAAAATGTGCACAAATGTCATAGCATCACTGTTCCCAAGAGTCAAAAGCTGGATACCACACAAATGGCCTTCAGGGGATGACTGGGTAAGCAAAGTGTGTTTACCCACAAAGCAATATTATTCAGACATAAAAGGGAATAAAGCATCAATACATGCAACAAAGTGGATGAACTGATCCCATGTTGCGACTGACAATTTGTATTTTTGATACCACTGCTTAGAGGCAGAGGTAGGTGTGCGTGGGGAACAGAAACATCCCTACATGCAGCTGAACCAGAGATTTTGGCAGCTTTAATGAATTCTTCCCACCAATTGCCCTAACCCAAATCAACCATAAAAGTTAATAGATTCATTTACGAGCTATAACTTGATCTTGCTGTTTTTTGAAGAAATGCTCAAATGAACAGAGAGCTTATCATTAATTTACTCTTGCTCTTTCCTCTTGCCCAAGTATCCTGAATTTCTTGACTCTTTTTTTCCCCATCAAGGTCCAAGAATGATGGGGAAACTCTGTTCTCAAAGACTTTGGTGGAGGCACGTTAATCGTTCAGACAACTCCCCACAAGGCCATGTGTGAGCTACATGAATCACCCCTCTGGAAAGGATATTAAGCGCCTATGTGCACAAGTGTCTGTGCCTTTTGCAATCTGCTCGGTGCCCTTACTCAATCTGCCACAGCACTCCTCAGCTGCCAGGGAAGCTGATGGAAAGGATTAACATCCTCGCACACAAAGTTCTGCCTGGGCTTGACACCAACCCCCAAACAGGAGAACAGATTCTGCTGGATGCTGCTGAGATAAAGAGGCAGGAATATCAACTGACACTTGCCTACTGAGAGCTTCGAAGGTTTTGTGAAATGTGAGGCTCAAAGTGTAACGCAGACATCACTTATTAAGCACCTACTGTATGGTGCGGCTTCCCGGGTGGCTCAGTGGTAAAGAATCTGCCTGCCAATACAGGAGATGCAAGAGATGAGGGTTCGATCCCTGGGTTGGAAAGATCCCCTGGAGGAGGAAATGGCAACCCACTCCAGTGTTCTTGTCTGAAGAATCCCATGGACAGAGAAGCCTGGCGGGCTACAGTCCATGGGGTTGCAAAAGAGTTGGACACACTGAGTGACTAAGAATAGAACTGAGCAACTAAGAACAAACCAGCACAGTATAGATGGTGCTGGGCCATGAGCACACCTCAAAACCCAGAGCCAGGGTTCTCATCTAGGCAACGTCTAGCAGGTCTGGAGACATTTTGGCTGGTCACAGCTAGGGCTTCAGGATTCCACTACTAGAACGAGGGGAGAGGCCAAGGATGCTGCTAGATGTTACATGGTGCACAGAACACCGTCCCCACCCCCACAGCAAAGGTGCTGAGGCTGGGAAGCCCTGCCCAAGAGCCAAACTAGAACGAGGTTCAAATCCTGGCCCTACCACTTGCCACCTGTGTGAATTCAGACACATGCCTTAAGGCTCTGTGAGCCTCAGTTCCTTCATCTGTCAACTGGGGATGATAATGCAGCCTACCTCATCATGCTGTTGCATGGATGAAGCGTGTTAGTATCCCCACTCGAAGATCCTTAACTTACTGTTACTTGCAACATCCCTTTTGCCATAAAAGGTAATGTATCATGGATTCCGAGTATTAGAACATCTGTGGAGGACGATTATTCTGTCACACTCCGCAAGGCTATTGGAGTAAGACTATTTAGGAAGCACTGAAGTCCTAGAAGTTCTAGGAAGGATTCTAAGACGAGGACTCGACTCCTCAATGCAGGAGCCCCTCGGCCAAAACAGAAACCTTACTACCGTGAGAAGAACAAAGTCATTCTTCAGGAAGGTGGGGATCTGGGTTCTGAGCCGGAGCATCTCAACTCCCTCCCAGTTTGGGAGGAGAATTAGAGCATGAAGAAAGCTTGGATTTAAGCTTGAAGCACCAGCCCACCTCTCCATATTGCTTTGCTAGGGCAACCATACCCAAGTGCCTAACGACAGACTAGAAGACTTAAGAGGATTTAGCTTCTTGGTTGTGGAGGCTACAAGTCTGAGAGTAAGGCGTCAGCAGGGTCGGCTCCTTCTGAGGCCTCACTCCTCGCCTTGCCGATGGCCGTCTTCTCCCTGTATCCACACACGGTCTACCTTCCGTGCATGACTGTGTCCTCATCTCCTCTGGTTATAATGACGCGAGTCACATTGTATTGGGACCCACGGCTGAGCAACTTCCCTTTCACTTTTCACTTTCATGCACTGGAGAAGGAAATGGCAACCCACTCCACTGTTCTTTCCTGGAGAATCCCAGGGACAGGGGAGCCTAGTGGGCTGCTGTCTATGGGGTCGCACAGAGTCAGACACGACTGAAGCAACTGAGCAGCAGCAGCAGCAGCAGCATGACCTCACTGTACTTTTCTTAGCTCTTTAAACACCCCATCTCCAAATGCAGTCACAGTCTGAGTGCCCCAGGGCTAGGACTTCAACATAGTTTTTAGGGGGACACAGTTGAGCCTGTGACACTCTGAAACAATAAACTCCAAGATATCCCAGGTTCCTCCTATCCTCAGTTGAAGCCAAAGACATGCCTTTCTTCCCTGGAAACCATGAGGATTTGAAAACTTCTAGGCACCAGGACGAGGAAAGAGAATTTCCCACTCTATAGGAGGGAGGAAAAACGCAGACTTTACGTGCAAATATGGAAAGCTGGATCTTGAACAAACCACATCCTTTGGAAAGCTGGATCTTGAACAAAGCTCATTTAGGCTTGGAGTACTCCAAGCAGGTTACAACATTATTTTTGTGTTTCTGCCGGTGACCACATTACACCCCCAAAACTACAGACTGAAACAGATCCTTTCATTCAATGCCAATGAAACAGGAGTTGCTTAGGAAGGTCTTGCCCTGGAAGACAAGGAGCCAGGGGATGGAAGATGGGCAGTGAAAGCAAAGCTGGCTTCAGCTCTTGTCTGCCTCTTATCATGGGAGGGGGCATGCATGTGGCATGCAGGTAGAGAATTAACTCACAGGAGAGAAGGGGAAAGTCTGGGCTCAGAGGTAGAAGAAAGCACATTTCTACTCCATACTTTAGAAAAGGGAACTTCAGAAGGTTTTCAGCCCCACCTCCCCATTTCAGAGCATGGCTGACATAGGACAGAGGAGACAATCATCCTCTTTCCTGTCCTGGAAAACCACTGCACAGACCTTGGCATGAAAGACAGGGAGATCTCACTAATACTCGAGTGTGATAGCCAGCTGATACCAGCGGGTACAACCGAGCTGATTATTAAGACACTGAAATGCCTGGGTTTCGATTGCCACAGCCTTCGGGGCCTTCAAGTCCCTCAGCCATTCAGTCCCTCCCTCGATAACCTCCCCCACCCTCACCTTCTCATAATCAGTCACTAGTGCCCAACACAATGGGAGCTCCAGGATCTTACAAAGAGGGTCTGTGCTCTGACTCATCACTGACTGTCCTAGACCGTTCGGATTGCTGTATAACAAGGAACCAGAGACTGGGTGGCTTATAAACAACAGATATGCCTTTCTCACAGTTCTGGAGGCTGCAGGTCCAAGATCAGGGCACCATGAGATTCAGAGTCTAGTGAGGACCTGCTTCTTGGTTCACAAAGGTCGCTCTTCTCACTGTGTCCTCACACGGCAGAAAGGGACGAGGGAGCTCTCTGGAGTCGCTTTTGTTGCTGCTGTTCAGTCGCCAAGTCACATCCGACTCTTCCCGACCCCATGGGCTGCAGCACTGGCCGGGCCTCCCTGTCCCTCACCATCTCCCAGAGTTTGCCCACGTTCATGTCCACTGAATCATCGATGCCATCCAACTATCTCATCCTCTGCCGCCCTCTTCTCCTCCTGCCCTTGATCTTTCCCAGCATCAGGGTCTTTTCCAATGAGTCAGCCATTCACATCCGGTGGCCAAAGTACTGGAACTTCAGCTTCATCATCATCCTTCCAATGAGTAGCCCTTTAAGACTGTTTTTGATCTCCTTGCTGTCCAAGAGACTCTCAAGAGTCTTCTCCATACTTTGTAAGCATCGACTCTTCAGGGTTTCTTTTTATAAGGGTTCCACCCTTATGACCTAATCACCTCCCAAAGGCTTTACCACCTGGTACATGGGGGGTGGGTTTCAACATATGAATTTTGGAAGATCGTAACCAGCTCATAACCATGATCATGCTTTATCAGTGGTTAAATATTTTGAAGCTACCCCCACACCTCTTAATGTCAACTAAGTCCCTCTTACTTTCACTTACAGTTCCTTTCACTGCACCTAATCCTGCCACAGAGACAGAGATCAATCAGTCCCTGCCACCCAGGCAATATCCCTTTCAGGTGGCAGGGCAGTGACCGTCACATCCTCATCCTGCCTTCACTTTTCTGAAGAAAAGAACAAACCTTTGCATCCCCACCGTTCACCACCAAGCCCGTGACAGGAGCCCACCTCCAGCCAACTAGGACATGGTTCTGTCCTGCACCTCCCGGCAAATCATAATAGTCAAGTCCCACAGGATGATTTTCCACTGGGAAATTTTACATGTTAAAGCAGTTCTTGAAACAACACTGATACAGACACACTGGCTGAGCAATGCCGGGTGACTAAGAGTGAATAATCATAGAACTCCCTGCCAGGCTTCAAAATATTTATTATTTTTTTAGAAATTCAAATTATTTCACTGTACTTTATACTGGGATCCATCATTTTCTGAGGTTTTCCATTTACACAATGAGAAATATCAAAGAGGTTAAGATGCGCAGCACCCAGGGAATATAAAAGTGAGGTGTGACTAAATTAAATATATTCCACAGCAGATGCTATAAAAGAGAGGCAAAATAAAACTATGAGATAACATTTTCACTAGGTCAATTAGAAAAATTTTTGTTTCAAGTGCTGGCCATAGTTAGACTACAGAGGTACTTTATCACAGCTATTAGAACTATCCAGTGGTCCAGTCTTTCTGGAAGCCAATTAGCAGTTAAGGACTGTTAAAAAAACAGCCACAGTTAACATAAAAATAATCTAATAAATGCACAACTTTACAGGATTTGTGAGACTCACAGATATATATATAAAGAAGATAAAAAACACCTTTGATCTCATCTGCAAAGAGCTACTATTAATCTTTTGATATATATCCTTCTAGTCTTTATATCTTATATATAAACACATACATAAAATATACATATTGATTATGTAACTTCATATATAGCTTTTAATTTACTTTGTATTATATCTTGTAATTCATATGTAATTATCAATACAACTTATTTATAAGCATTTTTATCTGCTACATTTTCCAGTCTATGGATACATCGAGATTTACTTAATAATTTCAATTTCTTCATATTTGTTGCTATTAAACACAACACCTCAAATAAAAAATAACACCTCAGTGGACACAGCGAGAGAAGGAGAGGGTGGGACAAATGCAGAAAAGAATAGTATGGAAACATATACATTACTGTACATAAGATAGATAGCAAGCAGAACTTCGCTGTGTGACACAGGGAGCTCAACCCAGTGCTGTGAGACAGCCTGGAGGGGTGGGATGGGGCGGGAGACAGGAGGGGGGATCAGGAGGGAGGGGACATATGTATACCTGTGGCTGATCCGTGTTGACAAATGGCAGAAACCAACATAATATTGTAAAGCAATTATCTAATTTAAAAAAAAAAAAAAAACACCTTCGGGAACAGCTTTGCAAGAAAAACAGGTTGTAAGCATGCATGGTGATGAATGTTAACTGGACTCACTGTGGTGTTCATTTTGCAATATATACAAATATCAAATCGTTGCATCATTTACCTAAACTACATAATGTTATTTCAGTTATGCTTCAATTTAAAAAAGAAAAAAAAAGAAGAAGAAGAGTAAACAAGGGGAGGGAAAAAATGAATACCAATTAACCAAGGTGAAAACCAACAGCAATTGACTTTTAAAGGGCAATCTGACCATAAAGCTCGGGTCTTCACCCAGACCTGCCATCTTCAAAATTCTGCAGGCGGAAGCCATGCCCCTCAGCTGGCGCTGGCGCCTCTGCAAGCACGTCCTTTTCTGCAGATCCCAGTGTCTTCCCACAGGCGCTCTGTCCACTCGCCAATCAACACGACATTTCCTCAGCCCCACAAACAGCTCAGCTTTACAACAATTCACTTAGGAAATAAGGGGTTTTGTGTTCAGTTGGTTTTTTTTTTTTTTTTTTTTTTATTCGCTGTGTGACACAGGGAGCTCAACCCAGTGCTGTGAGACAGCCTGGAGGGGTGGGATGGGGCGGGAGACAGGAGGGGGGATCAGGAGGGAGGGGACATATGTATACCTGTGGCTGATCCGTGTTGACAAATGGCAGAAACCAACATAATATTGTAAAGCAATTATCTAATTTAAAAAAAAAAAAAAAACCACCTTCGGGAACAGCTTTGCAAGAAAAACAGGTTGTAAGCATGCATGGTGATGAATGTTAACTGGACTCACTGTGGTGTTCATTTTGCAATATATACAAATATCAAATCGTTGCATCATTTACCTAAACTACATAATGTTATTTCAGTTATGCTTCAATTTAAAAAAGAAAAAAAAAGAAGAAGAAGAGTAAACAAGGGGAGGGAAAAAATGAATACCAATTAACCAAGGTGAAAACCAACAGCAATTGACTTTTAAAGGGCAATCTGACCATAAAGCTCGGGTCTTCACCCAGACCTGCCATCTTCAAAATTCTGCAGGCGGAAGCCATGCCCCTCAGCTGGCGCTGGCGCCTCTGCAAGCACGTCCTTTTCTGCAGATCCCAGTGTCTTCCCACAGGCGCTCTGTCCACTCGCCAATCAACACGACATTTCCTCAGCCCCACAAACAGCTCAGCTTTACAACAATTCACTTAGGAAATAAGGGGTTTTGTGTTCAGTTGGTTTTTTTTTTTTTTTTTTTTTCAGTCCAAGGACTATAGACATACAAGACAATAGGGATCTCGAATGGCACTCACTCCCTCTGGCAAGAAATTTCCTAACCTGGAAGAGACAAGATAAAGCAAGAGACATCCCGCCATTTGTGACAATAGACTGAAATCAGCAAAAAATTCAGTGTTTTGATTTTGAGAACTGCCGTCCAGAGGAAAATCCAGGAGCTGTCAAGGAGTCCCTGGAGCTTGACAGCCTCGGGGGACAGGTTGGGGGTGCGGTGTGATGTGGCCCCTTCCACGCTGAGGCTACTCCTCAGGCCACTGTGTTGGATGATGACCTACAGGTAGGCACGTGGGTGGTGGCCTGTTCCCAAATCCAGAGTTCTTGACTTTGACCCTAGGGCATCCTCCCTGGCTTTTATCCCCTACCCTCAGACCTCTGAAAGAGGTGCTCCTGTCTATAGTCTCATAGCCCCCAGATCACCGATGCATCACTCAGAGCTTTAACTGCATGTCTCCTCCAACTAGATTCTGAGTTACATGGAAGCAAATAACCTTTTTTTCTGTGTGTGTGTGTGTCTGTGTGTGTGTGCATGCGTGCATGTGCGTGCATGTACACCCACATACACACACCTGCATTTTTCTTATTGGAGATAGTAGCTTTACAATGTTGTATTAGTTTAGTTTGTTAGTATTATAGTATTAGTTTAGTTGTATTAGTATTAGCTGTGCAACACAGTGAATCAGTGATAGGTATACATATATCCCTCCCTCTCGGACCCCCCTCTCACCCCATTATCCCACCCCTCTCAGTCATCAGAGAGCACTGAGCTGAGCTCTCTGTGCTATATAGCAAGGAAGCAAATAATCTGATCAGATATATCTATAGAACATTTGGGCCCAGGTTTTACAGGCTCAATGAAGAATGAACATATTCATAAACCAGTAAGAATAAATCAATTCCAAGGAGGCTATGAATGGGTTTCAGAGGGTCTGTGTGCCCCTGAAACTGACATGGTATCAGATGCAAGCTCCTGAATATTCCTCTGGGGAAGGGCTCGTAGCTCTCATTAGCCTATAAAGTAATCCTGACTCCTCCTCTCCCTAGACCACCCCCGAAGGATCTCAAATCCCTTGGATGAATAGGTAGGCCTAGCTTTGAGGTGCCAGTGATTTTCAGCTTAATTTGAGCATGAGCTTTTATTTTACATGGGAAAAAAGAGACACAATTGGGGACCAATGGAAAATGATTAACCTCTTTCAAGTCAGTGAGATTTTAAAAAAGGAAAAAGATTCTTATAACATACCAACTTCAGCAAAAATCACAAAGGGAAACAAACTACCATCCCAATTAACATGTTTTCTCTTTGAATAGGTAACAGGGTCACCTCCACAGAGAGAACCAGGCATCACATTAATTAAGCAAACATTCTTTCTCTGAATGCTGCACTGTATTTTCTGGAATTTTTTTTTAAACTCTGCTCCTGCGTATCTATTACTAATAAATGAATAATTATAAAAAAAATACCCATTTCCATCATATGCAAAGTTGTAAAATTTGAATGGAAAGGCAAAGCATTTGGAAGGAGTCAGGCGGGCTGTGTTTGTTCCTTGGAAGGTGTGAGGGGAAAACAGAGGAAGAGATAAACAATGGAATAGTACCCAGAGCAGTTTCTGCCATAAGCAAATGTTCAAAACACAGGGGAGTACAACAGAGAGCAAAGATAATTTCCTAGCTGAAACATCAGAGAGGGGTCTGGCTGTCTCTTTAGGATATACAAAAGTATTACCAAAGTAATATGCACACAAACAGGAATATACTTTAATAAGTAATGATGATTAACTGAACTGCAAAAAACTTCCCTTTTTGAGATCATTGGCAATTACTCTAAACATCGTCTTCTGTAGATGCACTTCTCAGCCAAAAACATTTCCACTAGTAAATATGACGTGAGCTGACCTACTTATGTTCATATTTATATGTATGTGTGTGTGAGTTGATATATACATAGGTTTTCTGCTTTTCAAATATCATCTACCCTTTGGAATGATGTAAAGCCCTCTGGGGATTTAGGGTGATGATGCAGGGTTCATAAATTCCTCCCCCATGCCAGGCAAATTTATACTGAATTACTCACCCACTTACAGAAAGTGAGGCTGTTGGTTTTCAGCCAAACCCAAGGGCCTAAAGTATCAGGATTTGGGGTTTTTAGAAATTTAAGAACTTGAGAGGTGCAGAGTCTAGGAGTCAGGAAGGACCTCGGAGGTGATCCAGTCCAAGCTTGCCAGTATGAGTCTGACTCTTTCTTGTGTCCCTGACAGATGGCAGTCACTCTGGACTCAGTCAGGTCCAACAGACACATTATTCTATGAAATATCCCAGTCTTCTATTAGAGACCTGATTGCCAAAACTTATTCTTCATAACAACCTTATAATTTCACCCTCTGGTCTCAGTTCTGTCCCCAGAACAACAACAACAACAAAATTAAGACTTAACCTTCTACTCTTTAAGAGCCCATGGGGTATTCGAACATATCTCTTACCCTCTCTGAGATTTATCTTCTCCAGGCTGAATTTTCCTAAATATTTATTCTGAGACTCTCATCATACGTTATTTAGATACTACATAATCCTGGAGGCTCTTCCTCTGGACATACTGAAGTTTTTCAACAGTCATCTTCAAATATTACCCCCCACAACTAAGTCAAGTCTCCAGGCGTTAGTGTTGCTGGAGACAGCTTCAGGTAGACCAGCTAGCCATTGCTCCTACACCTCTGCTAACAGAAGAAATTTTGCTCCAGTGGCAATTATCCACTCTTGGAGAAGAATTTTGATTATGAATTTCAATCAGTGATGTTCAAGAGATGGCATATGACTCGGTTTGGGCCAATGAAATGTAACAGGAAGTCTGCTCTATTAAAAGGATAGAGGGAGGGCCCAGAGTAAAGTCTCATGTCTCTCCCTTTTCTTCCTTTTATGAATGCTGGCAGGTGAAGATGTGATAGCTGGAACAGAGGCAGCCGTCTTGCGGCCAAGGTGAACCAGCATCTGAGGAAGGCAAAACAGGAATGGAAGGACCTGAGCCCTCGACGGGCTACTGGGATACTAAACCAGACCTGGGGCACCTCGTTAAACAACAAAACTAAATGTCCTGATGGTTTAAGCCAGAGTTGGTCAAATACTCTGCGACTTGGAGCGGAAGGGACTCCTAACAACAGAAAAGGTACATAGAATTATCGCTCTTGATTTAAACATTATATTTTAGAGATGTGGGCTTTATTTTTTTAAGAACTCTATCACTTCTTGGGACCTGCTGAGTATGTTGGTCAAGGCAAAACAAATGAGGAAATAAACAAAAATCCTGTGATTGAGGATCACAATTTCAAATGCTTACAGAGACCATGCATTTAATATAAATGTGTGAATCTGACTAGATGTGAGATAACAGAGAGCGAGGAGGGCTGTAGGGAACCTAAAAATGAATGCCTTGTCCAAAGACATTAAAAATCAAGCATTTAAAAATATTATGCTGGTGAAATAAAACACTAATGCATCCATGAGCCAGATCAGCAGGTGGTCTGCTGATTCACAACTCTTACAAAAATCAATTTCAGGTGAGTTGGAAAGTTACATCTCCCTCTTCTGCAAGAATGTACATCCTTAAACCCTTCAGTGCAGTCTGTGGTATGGGTTCATCATTTCAACCTGGAAAGACTGTTTTGAATTTTAATTCCATCATCCAACATCTTAAATCATTTCAATTAAAGCAACCCAATTATTAACATCAAAATCTATATTCCCTCTTGACTCTAAGCCCCTTCCCTAAGCCAACTGGATTTACAAGCATTAACTTGAAAGGATAATAAAATAAGAGGAAAAGAATAAAATCACAAGGATTCTTCAGTCAAATATCTTTGGGGCAGCCAGGTGTCCTCAGGCTGTCTCAGAGGTGCTTACTCCTTGGCAGAAAGAAAATAAGAAACTATATATGTCCATGGGCTTCCCTGGTGGCTCAGATGATAAAGAATACACCTGCAATGCAGAAGACCCAGGTTCAGTCCCTGGGTTGGGATCATCCCCTGGAGAAAGGAAAGGCTACCCACTGCAGTATTCTTGCCTGGAGAATTCCATGGACAGAGGAGCCTGGTAGTCTACCGTCCATGGGGTTGCAAAGAGTTGAACATGACTGAGTGACTAACACACACACATATATGTCTAGACCCAAAGCCCTAAGCCCAGTGCAAACATGATTCCAATTGGTGGAGTTATTTATCATAAAGGTCACCTCTAACAGTCACTTTTACACTGGCCACATTTAATCTTCAGTTTGCCAAGATAAAGCTCATAGCAACCTAAAAACTCAAAGAAAGCTTCTGGTTGTCCCAGTTCAGAAATTATGAATCATTGCTAGACTCTACCATTCTAAGAGTTCTATGAGACTCATTTCCAGTTTCTCCCAGGGAATAGCCTCATATCACCACATTACCCTTTGGGTTGTTATATTATTATTATTTTATTATAATAACCTTTCTGGTTATTAAAAAGCACATGTACTACGGGCTTCCCTGGTGGTTCAATCAGTAAAGAAACCGCCTGCGGTGGGTTTGATCCCTGGGTTGGCAAGATCCCCTGGAGGAGGGCATAGCAACCCAGTCCAGTATTCTTGCCTGGAGAAGGACAGAGGAGCCTGGCGGGCTGCAGTCCATGGGGTCGCAAAGAGTCAAACACGAGTAAGTGACTAAGCACACACATGTACTTTGGAGAAAAATAAAAACCACAAACTATAGACACAATAACAGTAACATTCCTATAAGAAGTATATATGAAGAGTCAAGCACTAAGCTACATACCTCATATCTATTATCTCATTTAAATCTCACAACTCTAGGAAGCAGGTACTATTACTGTTCTCATCCTAAAGATGAAGACACTAAGGCTCAGAGACAGGAAGCAACTTCCCCATGATCACCCAGAACCTGAATTTAAACACAGACAATCCAAGTCAAGGTTCAACTTATTAGCCTTGCTGTAATGATATTTTTTACAAAATGAAAACACCCCTGAACAAACCACCCAAAGATAATCATGGCTCACATTTTGTTATGCTTCTTCCCAGCCTTTTCTCGAAGGCAATACTATTTTCAGAGCTGGAAAGAGGTTTTAAAAGATAACTCCCTAAACTTTCATTTTCCAGAAGGAGAAACTGAGGCAGAAAAAGCTGAAGAGACTATCTCAAAGTCACACTGCTATTTGGAAATGGAGCATAGATGCCAGACTGTTTGTCTAGGGTATCCTGAGGTCTTCTGATTCAAGCTAACTAACTTGGTAGTTAGCGAACTCAAGCTACCTTGGCAGTGGCTTCCTGGAGGACCATGTTGAGAATTTAGGGCTTGTGGTCAAAAAGGACAAAATGCTACAGTGGATTAGGGGTGGCAGCTGTGAGCGTAGCGACGTGGCTGTGTGCACACCTCCAGTTTTCCACCTCTCAAGGAGCAGTCTGGGAGAGAAGGAAAGTGACCCTCTTAACAAAGGCCAGCTTCTTTCTTCATCATATCAGGGGTCACAAACCCCAGTGCCTTCAGGACCAGCTCCGTAACATACGTGAGTGAAGTGGGCAAACTGGAGTCTGAAGGCGGGACAAGCTTCAGGCCCATTTAAAAGGGGGTGCTCAGTCGATTCAGTCGTGTCCAATTCTTTGCAACCCCATGGACTGTAGCCCACCAGTTCCTCTGTCCATGAGGATTCTCCAGGCAAGAATACTAAAGTGGGTTGCCATTTCCTTTTCCAGTTTAAGGGGGTAGGGGCACTATTAACCTCCAGCCACCTGTCACTATGGGGAGAAGCAAGGCCAGTGTTACCAGGCCTTCTGATTTTCCCAAAGAAGCATGAAATTTGGATTTAAAAAAAAAAAATCAATGTGATACCACCTAACTTTAAAACGTTGGCAAGTAATTCAAATTTAAATAATTAAGGGGCAGCTTAGAACAAACCACACTAGTTAGTAACATTATAGCCATTCCTTTTCATGATGGCCTTATCAGAAGCCAACAAGCCCCTGTTATAAATCTGAGATTTTCCACACTCTCTTTCTCTCTGTCATTATCTTTCCATCTCCCTCTCACTCTACCTAGAGAAGCATTTTCCACGTGAGGCTACCAAAGAGAAGATGAACACTTCCCCAACCCTGCCAGGCCACATCTATCAAGGGTCCAGGTGATGAGCAGGGACCCCCCCCCGCCCCCCACCCAGGGCCCCATGGAAAGGTCACCGTGCCTCATGGGGTGGCGGCTGGTTTCCATGACTTCTGTGAGGAGGAGTGATGACTGCCTCTGACGTGCCTCATGGAAAGGCTAAAGATAGGCCTCCCCACTCACTCTCCCAGGAACCACCTGATGCCTCTACAACAGGATCTGAGTGGGCTCTGTCGACCTTCTGATGTGTGTGTCTGCCCTTTCCAGGAGCTTTCTGAGTTTAATGGAAAGGCTCATCACTCCCACCCAAACTCAGAGCTGCCGGGTTACGAGCACGGCAGCCTCCTACAGGTGAGCTGTTACTCAGCAGGGCTATGGGGGCCTTTCATATGGGAGCCCCCAACTTCTGTTAATCCTCAGGATGGCCAGTGATTGTCTGCCTGCTGGAGAGAAGAAGAGACTTGGCACACACCCATGAAATCAGTCAGCATTTGGGAACAAACACTGGGTAGAACCGCACTTGACCCACAGCAGGGTAAGTTCTTTCAGAAACTGCAGCAAGCTGGCGTCCAAACCAGTGGCTTGATTCACTCAGTCGCCATATACTTACCCAGAAACGAAGGCAAACAGCAAAGATCAGGGCAAGGTGCCCAAAAGAACACACACGCAGAGCAGAAACCAGCCTTACCACAGGTGGGAAAAATAGAAGGAAAGCTTAAATCATTGTGGTATACACACAACATTCTGCACCGTTTAAAGTCGTGTTTGAGAAGTCGATTTAATGATAAGGAAAAATTCCAAGACTACACAATCAAGTGTGAAAGAAATAAAAGCAAGTTGTGAAATATAACTGGGTCAAAATCAGAGAGAACACATTCAGCTGCCTCCCTCCTCTGCTCCTAAGACACAGAATTTATAGATCAAACTTTAGATATCTCAAAATTTATAAAATGCTGCTTGAAAATCAGGGAATCACAGATCAGAAATAGAAGATGCTCCCTAAAAATAAATGAATCAAAAGATGAGACTCTACAATTTCAGGAGGAATCGAAGTGCATGGGGGAGTAAGTCTGATATGAGCCACGGAGCAGAGGGCCCAAGATCTACCAAGGGGACGAGGGGCAGACTGGACCCAAGCCATGCAGCTAACCGTGAATGGGAACAAAATGTCTGCACCATCCACCGTGAGTCACAGCCGCAAGAACGTCCCTGCCTGTGTATCGGGGCCAGGATGAGAGCACCTACAGGCGACCAGGACCCAAGCCTGCACCACAGAGTGTACAGAGCAGAAAAAGAGCTCTGAGCTGAGCTGCTGACAAGACTGCTGGTTAGAACACACACCAGCTTATAGCTACAGGGCAGAAGCAGCCTAAAAGTGCCTCGACAATAAGTTCACAAACAAAAATTCGAGAACATATGAGGATATCCAATGATAAAACTCTACAAAACAGAAGAATTCACATGGGAAGGAGAAAAGATGCCAGGGCAATCAGAGGAGGACTTCATAAGAAGTATTTTTTTAAATCCTCAAAGGGACAGAAGAGATTTACATCCACAAAGTGAGAAGAGGGTTCAATAAAGCAAAAGCAGGAAGGTATGGGAAGATATTGTTTCAATAAAACAAAAGCAGAAAGCCGTATGTATCTTAGAAATAAAATGGATCAGTGTTGAAATTTCAGACTCCACAGATAGGCAAAAAAATAGACCAGACACAAATGAAAACAGCTGGTTAACTAGAATAAAGAATTGAGGAAACTCTGTACAAACACAGCACAGAGAGACAGCGAACTTAAAAAAAAAAAATGTTTTGGATACACAGAGAAATGATTGAGAGACTAACTACAAGAGAAAGAGAAAGTTAGAAAGGAAACATCCAACAGATAATGGCTGAGATTCTTCCAGGACAAACAAAAACCCTGGATCTTGTAAGAAAGTCCACCAGATGCAAAGTATGATAAACAAAACAATATACACACACAATATAATCCTGAACTTATAACCAGATGGTGGTGGTGGGTCAGTCACTCAGTCGTGTCCGACTCTTTGAGACCCCGTGGACTGTAGCCTACCTACCAGGCTCCCCTGTTCGTGGGATTCTCCAGGCAAGAATACTGGAGTAGGTTGCCATTTCCTTCTCCAGGGGATCTTCCCGACCCAGGAATCGAACCCAGGTCTCTTGCACTGCAGGCAGATTCTTTACCAACTGAGCTATGAGGGAAGCCCTTATAACTAAATACACAGAGCTTAAAATGAAAGAGATCCAAGAGTCCACAGTGGTTACTCCTGGTGATAAGATTTAAAGAGAGATTCTTATTTTCTTCTTTAAACTTTAATACGCTAAGTGCTCTGTAATGAAAAGACATTATTTTTATAAACTGTCTGTGGAGGAGGAATATCATTATTTCAAATATACACATACACATAAACACTTAAAAAAAATCTGTCCTCAAGGAACTTACACTCCAGTAGAGGAGATAAAAAGTAGATATAGAAATAATATATAAAGCAAAACCCACGCAGTAACTGACATGGATGGATGTAGCTAAAATGCAAAGCTTGCCTTTTCCCTCTGGTGGAGCAGTTAGGATATAAGCGGTGAAGGGAAGGAGGTGAGGACATTGAGCAACAACATGAAAGTCCAGTGTCTGTGCTGGATTTACTAGGGCTGCTACTAAAACCAGAGTGTATTTCATGTGCATGGCAACAAAATGGCCAGACCAAGAGAAGGTTAGAACTCTATCAATGTTCACCATTATTTTCACCTCTAAATTAATTATATTTCAAGACCACCCAGTGAGAGAAACAAAAATTAATATCTCCATTGTAAATTAAAGTAAAGCACAAAAATCTGCCACTTCGCACATTTCAATTATTACGAAGCTCTGTTCTTTCCTCCCCCCACTCCCCACCAAGGGTAAAGAAGATTGGGGAAAAGGTAAGAACTGGGGAGAGAATCTCAATTTAATTGATAGTCAAATTAACCGCCAGTCTTATTCACTGAGACTGGATCATGTTAGCAATTTAGAAGTGCAAACAACACAGGTATGTGCTGGGCTTTACCAAATGATGTCATCTTACGGGGGGACAGAGAGGTCTCAGTGGTTTGGGGAGACTCGGATTCCGTGGCCACAAGACCGAGGGCACACCCAACCGAACAAGGCGATGCCCATGACTGCTTCTTCAGAGCCAGACTGCAACTCCACAGAAACGGGCAGCAAAGACACAGCCAACTCAACGTGTGGCTAATGGAAGGAAGGGCTGTTCACACCCCAGACGATCCCTTTCCTGTAACACAATCAGGTTTCCCGAAATCCCACTCCTCAGCCCCACTCCTCTTTACATCACTTGCACATCCCGCATAGGGGACCCAACTTATACCCTAATGTGATCCCACAGTTTCTTTGATTTCCGGCCAGCAAAACCAGCTCGAAAAGCTCCAACAGTAATGAAGACCATCCAACTCCTTTCACCACTTTTGAGACAAGGCACCCTTTTATTCCTCTCCTCTCCACCCCGTCTTAAATCAGTTTCTCATCTTGACATCTCTGAAAATGTCCTTTCTCATTTTCCTCTTGCCCTTTCCTGAGGTTCTTTTTCTTCTTTAAGTGGGGTCACACTCATGTGCAATCCCCATAAGGCAGTTTAATTCTGCAAGAGAAGATGCTTCCACCCATATCCTCTGGACTTCTCAAAACTCCCTTCCTAATACCCTCTTAGAGGTCTAGTAAGTCAGAGCCAGACACTGCATATGAAGGGGATGCTAACTATAAGCCCACTTCTGTTCCTGCTTCTTTGCCTAGTCAGATGGGTAAGTCTGGTGAGAGCCCAAGCTCCACACCTGGCAATACCTCTACTCAGCTTTTACCGTATTTCTCCACACCTGGCAATACTTCTACTCAGCTTTTACCGTATTTCTCCGCTGATCGTGCTGGGCCCTAGTCGATACAGAAATTTCACTTTCACTGTGGCTCCTGTTTAAGCGCATGTTGCTCCATCAAAACTTCAGAAGGGAGAAGGAATCAGTGGTGATATTTAAAGCCCAAATCACACTCCAAAACCCCGCTAGGAAATGCTGTTCTTCTCCTCCTTTGTGTGTTCGTCCGAAACCAGAGGACCAGAAAACCAGAGATCTAGTTCCATCACATACCGTGTGTTCTTAGCTAAGTCTTTAATTGC
>SJYC01071620.1:0-44589 GCA_006408675.1 Madoqua kirkii
TGAGGCCTCTGTGAACAAAGCAAGCCCTGTGCAGAGGCTTTATTGGCTTTATGTGTAAACCAAGGAATATCAGCCTCTTTCTCTCCTTTACCTTCTTATCGTCGACTCTGGACCACCAGGTTCCAGTCCATTAAAGGACCTCAACAAAGGAGCAAGTGTCTTTTAATTTCATGGTCACAGTCACCATCTGCAGTGATTTTGGAGTCCAAGAAAATAAAGTTTGTCATTGTTTCCCTTGTTTCCCCACCTATTGCCATGAAGCGATGGGACCAGATGCCATGATCTTCATTTTTTTGAATGGTGAGTTTTAAGCTTTGCTTATTTTCAAATGTCATTTAAAAGGTAATTCGACATTGTATATATTATTTGGTGACTGACTTTTTTCACTTAACCTAATGTCCATGCTGCTGCATGTAACAACAACATTTTTTCTTTTTCTTACTGAGTAGCATTCCTTTGAATGAATATATCACATTTCATGTATCCAGTCTCTGTCTCCTATCGGACAGGTGGGTTGTTATATGTGGAGATTTTTAAAATACTGATGCGTGCCCCCACTTTAGATCTCCACCATCAAAATCTTCAGTAGTGAGCCCAAGCGTGTTTCAATTCTTTAAAAGGTAATTCGACATTGTATATATTATTTGGTGACTGACTTTTTTCACTTAACCTAATGTCCATGCTGCTGCATGTAACAACAACATTTTTTCTTTTTCTTACTGAGTAGCATTCCTTTGAATGAATATATCACATTTCATGTATCCAGTCTCTGTCTCCTATCGGACAGGTGGGTTGTTATATGTGGAGATTTTTAAAATACTGATGCGTGCCCCCACTTTAGATCTCCACCATCAAAATCTTCAGTAGTGAGCCCAAGCGTGTTTCAATTCATTCACTCAGTCATGTCCGACTCTTTGTGACTCCATAAACTACAGCACGCCAGGCTGCTCTGTCCATCACCAACTCCCAGAGCTTACTCAAACTCATGTCCATTGAGTTGGTGATGTCATCCAACCATCTCATCTTCTGTTGTCCCCTTCTTCTCCTGCCTTCAATCTTTCCCAGCATCAGGGCCTTTTCTAGTGAGTCAGTTCTTTGCATCAGGTTGCTAAGTCACTTGAGTCATGTCCCACTCTTTGCAACCCCATGGACTGTAGGCTGCCAGGCTCCTCTGTCCATGGGGATTTTCAGGCAAGAATACTAGAGTGGTTTGCCATGCCCTCCTCCAGCAGATGTTCTTGACCCAGGAATTGAACCCACATATTTTACATCTCCTGCATTGGCAGGTGGGTTCTTTACCACGAGCATCACGTGGGAAGCCCTTTAATTCCATAGGTGATGCTAATGATTCCCTGGTTAGTACCCACTGTGCTTTTCATCCCTTTATTTTAATGCTGATGCTGAAACAGTCTTGGCAAAAACTATTCATTTGAAGAGTCTGAAGTTGTTCACAACCAGACTTGCAGAAAGGTAGATCAAACAAGTGTGACCTCTTTTGATTAGGGAAAGAAGATGGCCCTTCATCTGAAGGAGCAGTCTATCTCTATGGCAGACACAGGCTGCATATCTCCCCGGTATGGAGAACCGCTGAGGGTCAAGCACCTAGAATTCCACCACACGTGGATGGAGACTGTAACAGTGTGTGTTGGGACTGGGGGGTGGGGGCTGAGTAGGATTTTGCTACTTAAAATGTTCAGACAGAAAACCTTCATAGCAACTATGCTGACAAGAGCTATGTATGCCCCCCAAAGGCCCCCTAGTCTCTGCAGTCAGTTCTTCCTGTTGGTTTTATCACATTATTTGTATCATTAATGTAATTGAAATAACCTAGTCTGCTCTTAAAAGAACAAATTGTTTCAATTGTTCTCAGTTCAATTGATTTATCTTCAAGTGCTCAACTAAAGAAATGACCCCCAGGGTTGCCATTTGCTCTGAGCCACTTAAACACTGTAGTTAAAAACCAACCACCATATCATATCTGCAGGAGAGATCTAAAGTGAGTCAATCACTGATTATGCATCTTAAAGGAAGTTGGTAAAATTACAGCATGAAGCTGAAAGACCTTTAAAGACTATCGTGTATGACGTATCTTCTGTTTCCAAATAAGCCTGAGGAAATCTGCCTACCTGAATAACTTGAAGGTGGATTCTTAGTAAAGACCTAAGGTGCCTTGCAGTTTAAAAAATGTTTTTTATCAGTCCAGCAATATTCCAAAAATATTAATCATGGAAAGCTATTCCATATAATAGCTGCTACAATCCTGTAGGACTATTCCTTTGAATATTTTCTGAGAAATCAGTGAGCTGGCCCAAGACTTTTATTTTGCATATGAGGAAAGGGAGAGACTCAAGTGGGACTTTAGTACTAGGAGAGACAAGATGCTAAAGGCAAAATTTGGAGCAAGATCCAGAATGTTTGCTTTAATTGTCTGCTGTGTAAAATAAAGTGTGTGTGCATTCGACTAGGTTATGGGGATTCCAAAGGGGTATGATAGAATTCTAAGAAAGAAGGATAGAGCAAAAAAGTAATCTGGGGTGGTGGAAGGGGTAACCTAAACTCCAAACCAGCCACTTTCTTGTTTCATCACTGGTGATCTTTCTTCACTGTCCCTCCAAATTCCAGCCTGAGAGTACCAACACTTGAGCTATCCACGACTCCAGCCTTCCTGACCTTATCTTTACTGGAGTGCCAAGGCAGACATCACTTATCCATTCCTGAAATGGTTCTGTCAGTTTAGATAGATCTTTGCCTACTTGCTCAGTTCCAGGTGTTCTGGATAACCCCAGCCATGGAATAACTTAGCAAATGCCCAGATTCCTGATTCTAGCACAATCTCTGATTACCTGTATTTATTTCCTTTACTCTCTTTCAGACCCTAATCTCCATGTTACCTAGCGACCCTAAGGACTTACTCCCTTTTCAACTTCAGTTTCCCTGTTTGTAAAAGAAAGGCATAGACTAGACAAGGCGATCTCAAACTGCCTTGCATACATGCTCCATCACTTCAGTCATGCCTGATTCTTTGCGACCTCATGGACTGTAGCCCACGAGGCTCCTCTGTCCATGGGATTCTCCAGGCAAGAATACTGGAATGGGTTGCCATTTCCTTCTCCAAGGGATCTTTCTGACCCAGAGATAGAACCCTTATCTCCTGCATTGCAGGTGGATTCTTTACCGCTGAGCCACCAGGAAAGCCCAAAGCTGGCTTAGGGCCCCTATGATCCTGTGACTTTTCTTGAAGGTCTCGACCCTGGGATCAACCAAGGCACTAGTTAACCCTCCCATAGTATTTTAACCAAAAGGCTAAATATCCCTCTCTGCTCTCATAACCCATTAAGATATCAATAGTTCAAATCAAAGTGAAGTGAAAGTCTGTCAGTCACGTCTGACTCTTTGTGACCCCATGGAATTTTCCAGGTGTACTTGAGTGGGTAGCCTTTCCCTTCTCCAGGGGATCTTCCCAAGCCAGGGACTGAACCCAGGTCTCTAACATTGCAGGCAGATTCTTTCCCAGCTGAGCCACAAGGGAAAACCTTAAATCAAAGGACGAGTCTTTTTCTGAACAAATCTACTGTTAGTCTTGAGAATAAAAATAAAGACAGCAGCAAAAGACTCCATTCCTTGCTGATCTTCATCCAAAGCAACCCAGCATCTTCCCTTACATCAGAGATGCCTAGAAGACACCAAAGTGTGCCATTGAGAAAAGGATACTGAGTTGGAGTCCTACAATCTACCATTTGGGGAAAAGTCATTAACCTCTCCAGGCTTTAGTTTGTTTATCAATAAAATGGGAGTAAAATCACCACGTCTCTCCCAGCACTGCAGTGAAGTTTGTGAAAGGATATGTCTTAATGTAGATCTCTCCAAGAGCATCTGGAGAAGGAGATGGCACCCCACTCCAAGTACTCTTGCCTGGCAAATCCCATGGACAGAGGAGCCTGGTAGGCTGCAGTCCATGGGGTTGCGAAGAGCCGGACACAACTGAACAACTTCACTTTTACTTTTCACTTTCATGCGTTGGAGAAGGAAATGGCAACCCACTCTAGCGTTCTTGCTTGGAGAATCCCAGGGATGGGGGAGCCTGGTGGGCTGCCATCTATGGGGTCACACAGAGTTGGACACGACTGAAGTGACTTAGCAGCAGCAGCTCCAAGAGCACCAGCTTTCCCCTACAAGTCAACTCAATTCTGACACAATCTAGCTGGAGGCCGAATTAAGTCTCCACAGGTGAAGGGCTGAGTCCCACAAGACTGCCCTCTTCTTTAGATGCCGATGGCAAGTCCAGACTGTTATCCGCGCTTCAGACCAACTATCTATGTATCAGAGGTTCTCAGGAACCCCTCCTTCGGTTTGGCTAATTCCCTAGAGTGTCTCACAAAACTCAAGAAACTAGTTTACTCAGTATATTTGCCCATTAATTACAAGGAATGTTAAAGGGTATGAATCAACAGCCAGATGGAAAGATATATAGGACAAGGTTTGGGGAACAAGCATGGAGTTTCTATGCCCTCTCCAGGCACAGTGCTCTCCCCACACTTTCACATGCTCACCAACCTAGTAGCTGTCCCTTTGGATTTGTATGGGACCTTCCTTACATGGGCGTGTGTATGGTCAGTTACTCAGTCATGTCTGACTTTTTGCGACCCCATGGACTGTAGCCTGTCAGGCTCCTCTGTCCATGGAGTTCTCCAAGCAAGAATACTGGAGTGAGTTGCCATGCCCTCCTCCAGGGGATCTTCCTGCCCCAGGGATCGAACCCAGGTCCTCTGTGTCTCCTGCATCAGCAGGTGAGCCAGCTGGGAAACCCTGATTAAATAACTGCCCACTGGTGACTGAATTCAATCTCCAGGCCCTCTGCCCTCCCCTGACTTGCAATCCTCTAAGGATGTGGTTGGCTCCACTGGCAGGCAACCAGCCCCATTCTTAGGCTCTTTTTAAAAGTCGCCTCATTAACATAACAAAAGACACTTTATGCTCCAGTCGCTAAGGAAACTCCCAGGATTTTAGGAGCTCTGTGCCAGAAACAAGGGCCAAATGTATATGTCATATTATAAATCACAACATCACAAGCAGACCCTGAGATAGAAGCTAAGAACCTTGGCCTATTTGGGAGGGAGGAGACCCAGGAAGCCCAAGGGGAAGAGGGAAGAGAAGAAGACAATCAAAGGCATGTCAGTGTCAGGGCAGTAACTGGGCGCTACCAAGTCCCAACCTGGCTGAGAGACGGTGAAGAATACACCCCCGAGCTACCCCCCTTGATGGCAAGCCATGGGGGGGATTTATCCACTCCCGCTTTTTTCACTGGATGAAGGTCACTCCTGGGGCATTAAACTCTCCATTCTTCTAGTCCACCCTGTGCCCAGAGAAATACAGGAAGCTGTTGACTGCCAAAAAAAAAAAAAAGAGAGAGAGAGAGAGGGAGAGAGAGAGAGGAATACACGCAACCTGAAAGTTGAGAGTTATGTTTATTCTCTGGAAATTGTTAGGACTTCAAGTCCCAGAGACTGCATGTCAAGTGACCCTGAGAGAACCGTTTCTGGGAGCCTGGGAGGGTAGAGAGGGTGGCGGGCGAGGAGTCAGGTTATATAGACGTTTGCAGCAAGGAGCAGGTAGTCTGAATATTATCAAAAGATTACTGTTAATTAAGGAAAACCAATTACCTCGAATTAAGGAATTTAGTGATGTATGGGAAGATGCAAGCGTCTGGGCTTATTGCAATCACTCCTTTCACAGGCTCGGACATTTATACCTGGAAGGCTGGAATCCCCAAGGGCTGTGGCATCCTGTTTACCAATATGGCTGGAAATACTCCTTTCCACAAAGCCATCGGGATGAATGTTTCACAAGTAATCTTGTAGACAGGATGGCCCAAGGAGATGTGAGCAGGGTGTCCACCAGGCTGCCTAGCAAACCGGAAAGGTCTGGATCAAGCAAAGGCACTGAACTGTGTGGGGATGAAGGGAAGGGACAGAGGGCAAGAGATGGCCAACATCTCCTATGAAAGGAGCCTGAGCCTTTCACTACTCGGGCCGCAGCAAGAAGGAAGCAGAAAGCGCGTGTCAGCTTTGATCAGCCAGTCACCCTGCCCTCTAGGAAGCACATCTCTACGAGTACTCAGAAATCTGACCAACCGGGTCAGCAACTCCGCCTCCAGGAGGAAGAGCAGGGAAGAGCTCCTGGCGTGGCCACGCTGCAATGCCCCATCTTGCCTGTGTCTGGCAACTCTGTGCCCAGAGGAAGGCGGTCCTCTCCTTCAGAAAACTCTTCCCTTGCAGGCTTGGACTTCATTGTGCGGAGACCTGGCCTGACCTCAAGCTCAAGCTCTCTCGCTCAGCCGTGGCTGGGTCAGAACTGTCCCTTAGTACAGCGCTTCAAAAGCCCTGCACCCAGACCACGTGAGGCCAGTTTCCCAAGGCCAGGGGAGCTCGAAAGTCTCATCACTCACGGCACAGAAAGGAAGGCTCGGCCAGTTAGGACTTGGTCTGATTCATGAGTCTGCGCTTAGGGAGGACACTTCTCAGGGAAATGCCTGGTTCTGGAGAAAGTATTTCCTGGCACCTGGGCTCACTGGAGCATGCACTCATAAAGCTGCAGAGACCTAAGGAAGGCATCGAACCTCCAGCCTCGTTCTTTGACGATGAGGACGCAGAGGCCTGGAGACGTGGGGGAAGGCAATGAAGGTCATGTGCTTACTAAGGTCACACGCAGTCTTTCTTGACATCCTCTTGTCCCAAGCCCAGCCCTTTCCCTGTCCGTGAATTCTGCTGGGCATGAATCCCAGTGTAGGTTGCCAGATGGAAAGTCACTACAAATTATTCCTTTGTGGAAGGGGCAAGGAGTAGTCCTGGGGTACCCCTATGTGTGTGTCTGTGTGTGTGTGTGTGTTAGTTGCTCAGTTGTATCCAGTTCTTTCCAACCTTGTGGACTGTAGACCTCTGTCCATGGGATTCTTCAGGCAAGAATACAGGAGTGGGTTGCCATTCCCTTCTCCAGGGGATCTTCCTGACCCAGGAATCAAACCTGGGTCTCCCGCATTGCAGGCAGATTCTTTACCATTTGAGCCACCAGGGAAGCCTGGGTAACCCTGAATGTGCATCATAAAAGGTCAGCTCCAAAGGCATGTGGGTACCATTGGCCCTTTGAGTTGGGAGTTGGGATTGAGGGTGAAGAGCTGAACCAGTTGTTGAGTTCTTCCATATTTAGTGAGGTAACTCGGGGCTTCAACCACCCTACTTGGAGCACTTAGGGATAGTAAGACGGGGATTGTCTAGCAGTCAAGAACCACTCTGCCCAAGGACACCACCAGTTTTAGGCAGAGCTAGGGCTTGAACCATTCATGTCTGGCTCCAGAACCTGTACTTTCAACACGTACATTATGTGCCCGCGTCATTAGTTTGCTGGGCCTCTTTAGATGGGTCTCTTTCCCTCTCTGAGTTTATTTTCCTCCTCTTTTGGGGCACAAGAATGTCAGATCAGCAATTCCGTAATCCCTCCTGTAAGCCACCTGTTACACACAAGAGGGACCAGTGAACAGTGGTGTTTGCTCTCAGGTTAAAAGCACTTCTCAGGCTGGAGGTCTGATGCTCAGCCTCAGTTTCTCCTCACCCCTTCCCCAACCCCACCCACACCCACCCCATAGCCCCCAGCAGAACTCTGCGACTCTGAAGAACACACCATGAGAATGTAGTCCAACACCTACAGCCCAGAGAAGCTGACGACCTATAGGGAGCAGGGGACCGGATAGAACTGCTCAGAAGTAAGCGCTTCCCTGGTGGCTCAGCTGGTAAAGAATCTGCCTGCAATGCAGGAGACCTGGGTTTGATCTCTGAGTTGGAAAGATCCCCTGGAGAAGGGAAAGGCTACCCACTCCAGTATTCTGGCCTGGAGAATTCCATGGACTATATAGTCCATGGGGTCGCAAAGAGTCGGACACAACTGAGTGACTTTCACTTTCAAGAGACTGAACAAAAATTAAAATCCAAGACTCAGGAGCCAGGCAGGCTTTCGTAAGTAGACTGTGATGTACAATATGGTGACTGCTGATGAGCTATAGCAAGTTGATAAGAGAGTAGATCCAAAGAGTTCTCATCACAAAGAGAAATCTTTATTTTTCTTGTTATTGTATATGTATGAGATGATGGATCATTTCACAAGACATGTAAATCAAACCATCATGCTGTACACCTTAAATTTATACAGTGATGTCAATTACTTCTCAGTAAAACCGAGGGGGGAAAATATGGAACTGAGAGAGAGAAAATAAGAATGGAAAAGAGAAAACTTCCTTGTCTGAGATGGCCAGTTTTAACTCAGATGAGCTACATATTTTCTCTGAGCAATTTCAACTAAAGTAGGGGTGTGTGTTTTTTGTTTGTTTGTTTTTTGATGTGGAGGAGGTTGTTCTGAACAGACAATATACGTGAAAATGAAACTGTTAGTCGCTCAGTTGTTTCAGAGTCTTTGATCGCGTGATCTGTAGCCCTCCAGATTTCTGTGTCCATGGGATTTTCCAGGCAAGAATATTGGACTGCCACTTCCTTCTCCAGTGGATCTTTCTGATCCCAGGGATGAAACCCGGGTCCCCTGCATTGTAGGCAGGAGGGTTTGGGGTACAGGTGTGCTGCTGGACGCATGCCTGGACAGATCACCTTCTCTGGAGGCTGGAGGCCCATACTGTTCCCTGGGGCTCACCCAGCCTGGCTCCATCAGTCTGGCCTGGGCAGCCGGCCTCCTTGGCACAGTGGGCCCCTCATGGCTCGGTAAACTGTGCAAGGAAAGGAGGACCTGCCAACGCGTCACCAGCAGATTCTTTACCGTCTATGCCACCAGTAGGTAGGAATAAATTCAAACAGAAAAAGAAAAAAAACAGCAACAACAATCTGACCCCTGGCTTTGAAACTTACCAGCTGTGTGCCATGGGTAGGTCCCTGGACTCTCTGTGCCTAGCTTCTTCATCTAGTAATATAAAATGTGGATAATATATGGGAGTATGGGAAGAGTAAATTAAATGAGACAACACACACGAAACACTCAGCACAGTGACAGCCAGGGCAAAGTTCTGACACACATTCTTTATCATGTCGGACGGGGCCCTCTGGGATTAAGGGAGAAGAGGTCCCCCCCGGGATGCTTGGGATGCTCGTTCTCCCAGCGTCAGCCTGATGCGTCCCTGGGCGGCGCTCGGGGAGGTGCGGCCCACGGGGCGGGGGAGGCTGCCGTTGGCCGCCCCGCCCTCCAGCTCAGCACGTCCCAGATGGTGCCCCGCAGGGAGCTGGCCGGTGACACGTTGGCAGGTCCTCCTTTCCTTGCACAGTTCACCGAGCCACGTGGGGCCCGGGAGCCTCAGGCTGGGGCCCGCTGTGCCAAGGAGGCCGGCTGCCCAGCCCGGGCTGATGGAGCCAGGCTGGGTGAGCCCCAGGGAGCAGCCTGAGCCTCCAGCCTCCGGAGAAGGTACAGGCGATTTGTCCAGGCACGTGTCCAGCAGCACACCCGCACCCCAAACTCCTCTGCACACACCCACACTCACAGCTTCTCTCTGAGATCGAAAGGGAGGGGCATCATCAAAGGCCAGCACTCACTCTTACAGGACCTGAGCCCATGCCTGGTTTAACCCTTTTTCTGAAAGCAACAGCTCTTAGAAAACATCCATGCAGCAGAAGGACAATAAACCCCTCACCAAACATGTGAGCCAAAGCTTTTGACTGTGTGGATCATAACAAACTATGGAAAATTCTTAAAGACATGGGAATATCAGGCCACCTGACCTGCCTCCTGAGAAATCTGTGTGCAGGTCAGATAGTAGCTGTTAAAACTGAACATGGAACAACAGACTAGTTCCAAATCAGGAAAGGAGTATGTCAAGGCTGTATATTGTTACATGTGAGCCAAAGCTTTTGACTGTGTGGATCATAACAAACTATGGAAAATTCTTAAAGACATGGGAATATCAGGCCACCTGACCTGCCTCCTGAGAAATCTGTGTGCAGGTCAGATAGTAGCTGTTAAAACTGAACATGGAACAACAGACTAGTTCCAAATCAGGAAAGGAGTATGTCAAGGCTGTATATTGTCACTCTGCTTATTTAACTTGTATGCAAAGTAAATCATGCGAAATGTTGGGATGGATGAAGCACAAGCTAGAATCAAGATTGCTGGAAGGAATATCAATAACCTCAGATATGCAGATCTGAGATTTTGCCTTATGGCAAAAAGCAAAGAACTAAAGAGCCTCTTATTGAAAGTGAAAGAGGAGAGTGAAATTTTTGGCTTAAAACTCAACATTCAGAAAACTAAAATCATGGCATCTGGTCCCATCACGCCGTGGCAAATAGATGGGGAAACAGTAAGAGACTTTACTTTCTTGGGCTCCAAAATCACTGCGGATGGTGACCGCAGCCATGAAATTAAAAGACACTTACTTCTTGGAAGAAAAGCTATGACCAACCTAGACAGCATATTAAAAAACAGAGACATTACTTTGCCAACAAAGGTCTGTCTAGTCAAAGCTATGGTTTTTCCAGTAGTCATGTACAGATGTGAGAGCTGGACCATAAAGAAAGCTGAAAGCTGAAGAATTGCTGCTTTTGAACTGAGGTGTTGGAGAAGACTCTTGAGAGTCCCTTGGACTGCAAGGAGATCCAACCAGTCCATCCAAAAGGAAATCAGTCCTGAATATTCATTGGCAGGACTGATGCTGAAGCTGAAACTCCAGTACATTGGCCACCTGATGCAAAGAACTCATTGGAAAAGACCCTGATGCTGGGAAAGATTGAAGGCAGGAGAAAGGGATGACAGAGGATGAGACCGTTGGATGGCATCACTGACTCAATGGACATGAGTTTGAGTTAACTCTGGGAGTTGGTGATGAACAGGGAGGCCTGCCGTCCTGCAGTCCATGGGATCACAAAGAGTCAGACAAGACTGAGTGACTGAACTGAACTGAATTGAAACATGAGAGAGGGCTTCCCTGGTGGCTCAGTCATAAAGAATCCACCTGATAATCCAGGAGATGAGAGTTCAGTCCCTGAGTCCAGAAGATTCCCCTGGAGAAGGAAACACACTCCAGTATTCTTGCCTGGAGAATTCTATGGACAGAGGAGCCTGGCAGGCTACAGTCCATGGGGTCACAAAGAGTCAGACACGACTTAACAACTAAACAAGTAAGAAGGCAGTTCATTCATGGGGAAAAATGGAGATGATAATATTTCGACTTTACAGAGTTCTTTTGGGGATTAAATGATACATTGCATACAGTGACTGGAGCAGTGTATACAACGTGAGACGTTCAATAAATGTCAATGTTTGTATTGTGTTCACATGTCTGTCAATATGATGACAGCATGATGTAAAAGCACAGGCTTTGGGAGCCCTCTGTCCAGGCCCAAATCTCAGCTGTGACCCTATCTATTTGGGTGGTCTTGGGCAACTTGCACAATGTCCAAAGCCTCAGCTTTCTCATCTGTGAAATGGGGATGATATTTGCACCTCCTTCCCTGCCAGGACTGCTGAGAAGATTAAATCAGGTAATGCACATGAGTTGCTCAGTACAACACCCGGTACGTAATAAGAGATCAATAAGTGGAGGGTATTATTACTATCAATCAGCATCAGTATTGCTGCCCAAGGTCACACAATCAGGAATGGAGCAGGTGCTTCCAGATTCCCCACTCCAAGACTCGCTGCTGCCTCTCACCCAATTAAAATTCCTGGCTCTGCCCTCCAAGAGTCACTGTTCCTAAAAAAGAACTCCATTTTTACTGGGAAGTCACAAAACAAATTGTCGCCAAGTCGAGCGGTCAGATCCAAATTGCATAAAGAACGTTTCTCTTCATTAGGCAAAGCTGCCCAAGGACTCAGACTACAGGGAGTGGAGAAAAGACTGATGCACATCAACCGGCCCCAGGAGCCAAGGGAGCTGGCAGGAACCACACGCATGTACCTGCTTCCAGCGCCTGCACGCAGGCAAGTCACTCTGCCTGCCAGAGCCTCAGTTTCCTCTCTCGTCTGCAAGCCATGGTTGTGTGAGAATTAAATTAGGTAAAACAGATGGCATATGTGGGGTCTTCAGTAAATAGGTATTATATATACTTCCCAGGGCTTCCCTGTCGGCTCAGACAGTAAAGAATCTACCTGCTAATGCAGGAAACCTGGGTTTGATCCCTGGATCAGGAAGACCCCTGGAGAAGGGAATGGGAAGTCACTCCAGTGTTCCTGCCTGGAGTATTCCCTGGACAGAGGAGCCTGGTGGGCTACAGTCCCTGGGGTTGCAAAGAGTCAGACACGACTTAAGCATTCATGCATATACACGTCCCAGGTTTCTTTCTCCAGTGAAGTGTTCTGTAGGGTTTGGGGTTTTGTTTTTGTTCTGTTTGCCTGTTGGGAGTTTTATTTTGTTTTGCTCTTAGTGAAAGGGTGAAGGGTGATTTCTGCCTATGGACGGGTTTCTGCTGTCAGTGGGGAGTGTCTGCAGTCCCCCAGGAACAGCTGAATCTCTTTCTGTTTGACAAGATGGACCAGATCAGGCAGAGTGTACCTCTGGGACCAAGGGCACTGGCACACCTGACCAGGGAGGAATCCTCTCCTTTGCTTCCCACTGGAGTTGATTTTACTGTGTCACCCATACCTGCCCAGACTGAGTGCAGAAACACTCGGGCTCCCAGATCAACAGACCCATCCACTGCTCCCTGCCACCTCAGCACTTTGATTCATCCTGTAAACACATTTTGAGTCCATTCTAATGAGGTGGATGATCCTAGAGCCTACCGCACAGAGTGAAGTAAGTCAGAAAGAGAAAACAGACATGGTGTATTACCACATATATGTGGAATCTAGAAAGATGGTACTGATGAACCCATTTAGAGTGACGACGCAGACGTAGACGGCAGACTGGTGGGCACAGTGTGGGAAGGAGAGGGTGAGACGGACAGAGAGAACAGCACAGAAACATACACACAGCTGTATGTAAAATAGACAGCAGGTGGGAATCTGCCGTATGATGCAGGGAGCTCAAACCCGGTGCTCCATGACAACCAGGGAGTGGATGGCATGGGAGGTGGGAGAGAGGTTCCAGAGGGAGAGGACATAGTGTACCTGTGCCTGATTCAAGTTGCTGTATGGCAGAAACCCACACAATATAAAGCAATTTTCCTCCAATTAAAAATAGATAAATTTTTTTTAAGGTGGTCTACTTGCATGCCAAAAACAACTCAGGCCCTGCAATGTGACTCACCAGTCTCTCTCTACTGTCCCTTTCTCTTCTCCATCTTTTCTCTGCCTCCAGCCACCTGGCTTCCCTCCCTGGAGGTAACCACTACTGTCACTTCCCCATCAAGAGGTTGAGTTTATGAACCGTTGAAACTAAATGAGCCTTTTTGACTCCCTTGATCAGCAGTACAGCACAGGAGAGACTTCTGAGACTAGATAAAAATGCAATGTAATTCCATCTTGTTCTCTTGGGACGTTCACTCTGGGAACCCAGCCACCATGCTGTGAGGAAGCCCCTATATACAAGAGGGAGCCTGGCAGAGAGAGGAACCATGGCCCACAGCCCATGGTGCCAGCCCATCCTCCCGTGCTGGCAGGATTTTCTGTCAACGAGCATACCGTGCCAAGGTGGGCACGTGAGTCATGTTGAAAGCATCCTCCCGTCCCCAAACTGAGCTGCCCAAGCAAAGACAAGCCATGACTGCCGAATCCTGCCCTCACCGCAGATTCCTCAGCAAACTAGGTGTGTTGTTTTAAGCCGCTAAGATCTGGGGCAGTGTGTTACACTAATACACTGTGTTACACTAATACACTGCACTTTCAACAAGCCTCGCAAGTGGTTCTTGAAGATCAGAAGCTGACACTCTGAGGGACTTCCCTGGGGGTCCAGTGGTTAAGAATCCGCCTACCAATGCACGGGATACAGGTTCTATCCCTGGTCCGGGAAGATGCCACATGCATAGGAGCAACTAGTACCGCAACTACTGAAGCCCATGTGGCTGGAGTTTGTGCTCTGCAACAAGAGGAGTCACTGCAGTGAGTAGCCCCTGCTTGCCGCAACTAGAGAAACTCTCGAGCAGCAACCAAGAACCAGTGCAACCAAAAATATAATTAAATAAATGATTAAAAAAAAAAGAAGTTGACACTTTGAGACAGATTGCCCTTTGTCATCTCTATGAACCTGAAATGTACCGTAGTGAGCCATTCCTGTTCACCACAGGGCATCCTTCTGTTGACAAGCGAAAGCCCCTGTAGTGGGGAGACGTCCAGAATTCCCTTCTCTACTGCAGGGTTGATGAGCAAAACCTGGGCCTCTTTTGCACACACATATGTTTGCACCAGGTTTTGCCAGCGGTAAAGAACTCGCCTGCCAATGCAGGTTCAATCTCTGAGTCGGGAAGATCCCCTGAAGGAGGGCATGGCAACCTACTCCAGTACTCTTGCCTGAGAATCCCAAGGACAAAGGAGCCTGGTGGGCTACAGTTCACGGGGTCACAAAGCGTCAGACGCGACTGAAGAGACATAGCTCACATGCCCTCATGTTTGCACCAACATTTCCCAAGAATGCCTGGAGCTCTCCCCACTTTTGGGTAAACAAAGCCAATTTTACATTCATGTTTGCAGATATATTTGTTATCTAAGCAAGAAAGCAGCCTTGGAAATTCTTGGGTAAATAATACAAGTCCAAGAACTCCCATGCCAGTGCCTGCAGCATACAGGAAATGATGGATCTCTCAGGGCTGCTCAGGAGCAGTCATAGTCTCAGCAAGGGACTGGCTCAAAGGACTATGCAGTCACTGTCACTTTCAGCAGAGCAGGAAGCCAAAGTCAGGGTAGGGCACCGTGATTAAGCATGAGGACTCGAGTTTGAGGCCTGGCTCTGTGACTTACTACAGGTGCGTCTTCAGCAAGTGGCTTAACCTTGCTGAACTTCAGTGTTCCACTATACAAAACGAGAAAAATAACGGCTACTATTAAGATGGCCTTCCCAGATGGTGCTAGCAGTAAAGAACCTGCCTGTCAATGCAGGAGTAACTCCCATGCCAGTGCCTGCAGCATACAGGAAATGATGGATCTCTCAGGGCTGCTCAGGAGCAGTCATAGTCTCAGCAAGGGACTGGCTCAAAGGACTATGCAGTCACTGTCACTTTCAGCAGAGCAGGAAGCCAAAGTCAGGGTAGGGCACCGTGATTAAGCATGAGGACTCGAGTTTGAGGCCTGGCTCTGTGACTTACTACAGGTGCGTCTTCAGCAAGTGGCTTAACCTTGCTGAACTTCAGTGTTCCACTATACAAAACGAGAAAAATAACGGCTACTATTAAGATGGCCTTCCCAGATGGTGCTAGCAGTAAAGAACCTGCCTGTCAATGCAGGAGATGTCAGAGGTGCAGGTTTGATCCCTGGGTTGGGAAGATTCCCTGGAGGAGGGCATGGCAACTGACACCAGTATTCTTGCCTGGAGAATCCCATGGACAGAGGAGCCTGGTGGGCTACAGTCCATAAGGTCTCAAAGAGTCGGATACAACTGGAGTGACTTAGCATGCATGCACTATTGAGATATTGCATGAGAATCACTGAGTACAGGGAAGAACTTAGTACACACTCAGCAAATAGTAAGAGCTCCTGTTTTTTAACATGTGCTATTATGATGCGCTGCCCAGATAGAAAAGAGAAAGACTAGAGAGGTGGGGGAGGCCCTGGGATGGGATTCAGGAGACCTGGACTCTCGTGTAGGCTTTGCCACTCACTTGCTCAGTTACCCGAGCAAGGTGGTTAACAACGCTGGATGGTAGCGTTGTTAAATGAGGTGGAGAGACTAGGAGGTGGTCTCCAAGCTCTTGTAGTACATTCTAGCTTTCGCCTTTGAAATAATCTCAAAAGCCATTAAACCAAAAAAAAAGGGGGGGGGATGGTTGGCTCAGAGAAGCCAAACGTGAGTTGAACAGGCAAACCTCAAGGATGCAGTCAGATCCCAGGAACAGCTGGAATCTGGACCTCACGTGTGTCTCTCCCTCCCACTTGCTCACTGTGCTCACCTTCCTCACCGAACTGTCTTCCTCTTAGTGAGGGAGCATTCATGTCAATGCTCTCTGTTCCCAGTCTGGACCTAAAGTCACAGGAAAGAATGACTGTCCACCCTTCCTTCCTAAGCCCAAGCATCCCAGGAAACCTAGGTCCACTGCCAAGGCCTTGACTAATCAATCAGCCATGGCTATGTGGTCCTGTTGGAACGTGACAGCTCTCCCGGGAACCACATGCTACCCATCTATTCCAAGTACACATCTGAATTTGCAGCAGCAGGACATCCTGGAGAGGAGTTCTCATAGCTGCATAGTTACTCCCACTCTGTGTGTGTGTGCGTGCACTCAGCTGCTTCAGTCGTGTCTGAGTCTTTGCAACTCTATGGACTGTAGCCTTCCAGGCTCCACTGTCCATGGGAATCTGCAGGCAAGAATACTGGAATGGGTTGCCATGCCCTGCTTCCTGACCCAGGGATCGAACCCGGGTCTCCTGCATTGCAGGGGAATTTTCTGCCCACTCTGAGCCACCTAGGAAGCCCACTCCCACTCTTACCCTCACATAATCCTTAGAACAACCTCACAATGGAGATCCAACTGGCAGCTTTAAATCACATATAATACAGGACACTTGGGCTCATGGAAGCCGGATGCCACGGACAAAGACACACAGCCTGCCCGGGACAGAGGCAAATCCTGCTAAGGACCTAGGTGTGTGAATGTCCCATTCCAGTGTTCTTTCCTAAAATGCTCTGTGTCCTTTGCCTGACTTTTCCAGAATGCTCATGAATGAAGACCCAGGAATTCAATAGCTAGTGAATCCCACAGGTCCTTTACCCTGGCAGCTTGGAGGCTCCCTTGAGGGCTGCTTTCTGGGTCTGATGTCACCTTGCCTAAAATAGCAGACCTGGGGACTCTCAAGCCCAGAAAAGGAAAAACACAAGCTTCCTCGGGCTCTTCCATTCCAAGAATGGGAGAAAAGGAAGCAGAAGGAAACTCGAGAGATGCCCAGAACAGCTCCAAGCTCTGACAGAAGAACGGATTTAATCACTGCAGACCCTACCCCATCCCTCCCTGCAGACCTCCCCTGAGCATCATGGGAAATCTGCTTCCTGGAAGTCATGTAGCACCCCGAGGGGAGGCAGAGCTAGTCTCCTTGCCTTCCTTCTTAGTTTGCAGCATCTCTTTCAGCTCTTTCAGTACTGCATGGCAGTTCAGCTTGCTGGTTGAGAGCTGGTCTGCTTGACAATTGAGCCTCAGGAAGTTATTTTACTTGTTATTTTCATCATTTATATAAAGGGATTGATAAAGAGTATCTGTGTCATGAGTTTATTATGATAATTAAAAATAAGATAGCATAAATCAAGTGCTGAGGACCATGCTTGGTGGGGCTTCCCTGGTGGCTCAGATGGTAAAGAATTTGCCTGCAATGCAGGAAATCCAAGTTCGGTCCCTGGGTTGGGAAGATCCCCTGGAGAAGGGAATGGCAACCTACTCCAGTGTTCTTGCCTGGAGAATCCCATGGGCAGAGGAGCTTGGCGGGCTACAGTCCATGGGGTCACAAAGAGTCAGACATACCTGAGCAACTGAGCACACAGCACACACACACCACGCCTGGCATGCGGTAGTTACTGCTTACAACACAGTTGGGAGTGTGGCTAGAAACTACAGAGGTGAGTACTCTTTTATCACATTGTTTGCATATTACAAAAGCAGTGCAACCACAAAGAAAAGGCAAATACAGAAGTTGGACCTTCAACAGAATAACTGACTTGGTCTGGCTCAACAAGTCAATGTGATGGATACAAAGGCTGGGCTATGTTACTCTTCATTTACAGAGAAATAAGGGACATGACAACCAAATGTAATGTATGGTCCTTAATTGGACCCTGATTAAGCAAATCTATTGTTAAAAATGAAAAGTACGTCCTTGAGAAACTCTTTTTATTGCTAATGATGGAGAGACTATTAAAATACACTTAAATACATAGAATGTGTAAATATATTTAATAAGAACAGGACTCAAAAAAGAAGTATGAAGATTAAAAGTACTGGACATGGAGCGTAGGTTCTCAAATCCCTGATCCCAAACAGTTTGGGGCGTGTTACTCTGTTTTCACAGAATTACAGAGTACAGGACTGGAAAGGATATTTAGGATGGCCTGATTTAGCCCCTTTCATTTTGTGAAGAGGCTTCTGACTTCAGAAGTTGAGAGTATTCAGGATCTCTTGGTGCAAGCTGGCAACTAGAACTTAGGTCCTTTGGCTTCTAGCTGAATGCAGTTTATCCTGGTTGTAAATTAAAATGGTAATATTTCCACAGCAATTACTGGAATTCTGGGGACTGCCTTCTAATCCAGTTTAAAAGTGACAGAGGAAACCTGTCACATTGCTTCATAGTGTCACTTTATATTTTAAAATGCTTATGTAAATGGCTTCCCTGGTATCTTAGCTGGCCAAGAATCCACCTACAATGCAGGAGACCCTGGTTCAATTTCTGGGTCAGGAAGATCCACTGGAAAAGCGATAGGCTACCCACTCCAGTATTCTTGGGCTTCCTTGGTGGCTCAGCTGGTAAAGAATCCGCCTGCAATGCAGGAGACCTGGGTTCGATCCCTGCGTTGGGAAGATACCCTGGAAAAGGGAACAGCTACCTACGCCAGTACTCTTGCCTGGAAAAATCCCATGGATGGAGGAGCCTGGTAGGAGTCCATGGGGTCGCTAAGAGTCAAACACGACTGAGCAACTTCCCTTTCACTTTTCACTTTCATGCACTGGAGAAGGAATGGCAACCCACTCCAGCGTTCTTGCCTGAAGAATCCCAGGGATTGGGGGAGCCTGGTGGGCTGCCGTCTCTGGGGTCACACAGAGTCAGACACGACTGAAGCGACTTAGCAGCATTGTTAAAAAAAAGTTTTTTGAAGACCAGTTGGTAGAATTTGCATATGGGTTATGTACAGGCAGACCTCAGAGATATTGCTAGTTCAGTTTCATTGAAATGAGGTGAGTCAGTCTAATTTTTTGCTTTCCCAGTACATATAAGAGGTATGTCTACACTATACTGTAGTCTATTAAGTGTGCAATAGCATGACATCTGAAAAAACAACATACTTATCTTAACTAAAAATTACTTCATTGCTGAAATACCCTAGCCATTATCTGAGTTTTCAGCGGGTCATAGTAGTAACATCAAAGATCGAGAAACACATATCACCATAACAAATATAAAAATGATGAAAAAGCTTGAAATATTGTGAGAATTATCACAATGTGACATAGAGACATGTAGGGAGCAAAAACTGTTGGAGAAATGATGTCAACAGACTTGCTGGAGCTTCCCTGGTGGCTCAGTAGTAAAGAATACGCCTGCCAAAGCAAGAGACACAAGTTCAATTCCTGATCCAGGAAGATCCCACATGCCTCGGAGCCAAGTCCCTGCACCTCAATTATTGAGCCTGTGCTCTAGCGCCTGGGAGCCACAACTACTGAACCCACGTGCTGCAACCACTGAAGCCTGTGCCTAGAGTCTGTGCTCCGCAACAAGAGAAGCCACTGAGATGAGAAGCCGAGGCACGGCAACTTAGGGGGAGTAGCTCCCGCCCCGCCGTCCGCAGCTAGAAAAAGCCCTCGCAGCAATGAAGACCCAGCACAGCCAAACAAATAAACAAAAATAGACTTGCTAGACTCAGAGTAACCACAAACCTGCAGTGTGTAAAAAACATATTATCTGCAAAGCACAATGATGTGAAGTGCAATGAAATAAGGTAGGCCTATACTAGCCAACATGAAAAATTTGTCCCTACTTTGTCAGATATGGTCATGGTGTTGTGGTTAGGTAGGAAAATATTTTAGAGATACACAAAATATTTAGGGATAAAATTTTATGTCAATAACTTTAAAATGTTTCACCCAAAACAAACAAACAAACAAATGCTAAATAAATATGGCAAAATGTTAACAATTACTAAATCTCAGCAGTGGGTCTATGGATATCTATAATACTAGTTTATTTTTATGTATGTTGGGAAATTTTCATAATAAACAGAACATGCATATTGTAAAAAAAAAATTAAAAGTTACATAAAATATACTGAAGAAAATAAAATAACCACTTAGACCCACTACCCAGAAAAACATCACCAATAACATTTGGGTGTAACTCTACCCTGTTTTTGTCTGTGTTTAAAATCACCGCAATAACAAAGCATATAAAATTCTGCAGTCTGCTTCTTTAAACTTAAGCATTTTTTCCTTTTGTTAAAATGTCTTTGTAAACGTTTTTATTGTCTGCATCCTTTTTTTTTCTTCAAGAGGATGAACCAAGAAACCTTTAAGTTACTCTAGCACAGTTACAATTACAATTAAACTGGTGATGATGGGAACTTTCCTGGTGGTCCAGTGGTTGAGAATGTAAGTTCGATCCCAGATTGAGAAACTCAGGCCACACCACAGCCACTGAGTCCACCCACAGCCATGAAAGATCCCGCATAATACAACGAAGTAAATAAGCAAAAAAAATTTTTAATGATGATGATGAAATGGAGATGATGATGATGGCTAATATTCACTGAGCACTTATTGTGTGCCTGGAGCTTCACGTGCAGACTCTGCTTTCACCTTCACAACATGTAAAGTGGCTCCTAATATTATCAACTCTATTTCACAGCAGAAGAGACAGACACAGAGAAGTTAAGTGACTCGTTCAGGTTCACGCAGTCAGGCCGGAGCTGGGCCCAGACTCATGCTCAGAGGTGCAACTATGAGCTCAAAACTAATTTAGCTCATTTATTCATTCACCAGACACTGAAAGGGCACCTGCCCGGGGTGGGAGCTGGCTTATGGTCCACACTGTGAGTATGGTCTCCTGCAGGCCCGCTAACGATTTAATTCATCAGACTAGAGGTCACAAGACCTGTGATTCCTGGGGCCTGAGTCTTCAGTGCCCGCATTTCTTCTCCACAGTGGATGGATAAGCCACATGCCACACTTCCAGTAATAACTCCTCCTGGGATCGCTGGCAGCCAAAGAGAGGGTGGGGGTGGGGTATAATTTATTATTGATAATTAACAACACCAGAAACCTTTTAATATTCATATTATTTATTCTTAGCCCTGCCTGCCGGCACCGACACCAACAGTTTTGCTGTTAATGAGACTGGGAGCATTTTTAAATCAACTTAATTGACATTTTTACAGTGTTCAGCAGGCCCTAGACACAGAATTTCAGCTGGGGAGCCAAATATGAGCCACAGGAAGGGATGGGGCCCCACGGAGCCCAGGGCAAAAGGAGATCACCAAGTAGCAGCCAGAGGAGGAAGGAGCCCCATGTTTTCCCAGCTGGATCTGGAAATTCTGTCCCAAGACTCCTTCCCGGTTCTCCACTCGGCTCCTAGCCTGGAGAGAATTCCCTGCCCCACACTGAAGGGAGCACCCAGCTCTGCGACCTTGGGCATGGGACTTTTAACTGCTCAGTGCCTCACTTTCCCCATCTGTAAAATGGGAATAATAATAGTCCCTTCCTCACAGGGTTGTTATGAGGGTTCAATGGCTTAATTTATATAAAGAACTTGGAACTGCGTCCAGTACTTTACTGCTGTATGTATTGTTATTGTTTATAAAATTAATTGTATAAGATTTACACACAGGAAAAACTTCCCTGGTGGTCCAGCGGTTAAGATTCCATGCTTCCACTGGAGGGGGCATGCGTTTGATCCCTGGTTGGGGAATTAAAATTCCACATGCCAAGCAGTGTGGCCAAAAATATAAATAAATGAAAACTCTTAAAACAAACAAACAAAAAGATTTACACGGTGGATTTTAACACTATTTGGCAAAGATTCAGGATTATTTCACACAAGAAAATGTTTACATTCCCATCCTATCAAACTCCATGATGACTCTGTGGCTGTTTTGGCCACCCATGTGCAGATGGAATTGACACGTGTCACTTCCCAGCAGATTAAACAGCCAACACATTATTCACTATGTCTTTTCTGTCCCTCTGCCATGAGCCTGGCGCTGTTCCACACAGTTTCTTCCATCTGCCAGGTCCCAGAGTGTAGATGGCCTGGAGCAGAGCCACCGCCAGCCTACAATGGACAGGCAACGGGAGAAGGAAATAAGCCTTTTCAGCGGGAGGCCGCTGAACTTTGGGAGTCATTTGTTACTGCAGCAAAACCTAGCCTATTGTAACTGACACAGGACACTCTCAGCCCAGTGGGAAAGACACGATAAACAGGGAAGCTGTACCAGTCCCGAAAAGAAATAGAAATTATAAATATATGAAGAAAGACCTGACACGTACATACAAAGAGAGAGAATCCATTCTCAAATAGCTAATCTTACCCACACCCTTTTCAGACATTCGTTGGTTTCAATCTTTTGAAATATTTCTTTCAAACATGGCAGTAAAAGCTAAAATAGTCAATAATCCAGGCAAACGATCTCTTGATTTTTTTTTTAATGAAAGGCTTGGCAGAGAAATATAATAGTACATTAATAAGAATGGGACTGGTAAAAAGACATGAAATAAACATTCTGACATTGAGAAGCAGCATGGCATAGAACACATGTGGCTGGTAATACCACATCCCACCACCAGACCACCCGAGTTGGATTTTTAAACGTGCTACTTAACGGCTCTGTACCCAAGGGAGTTACTAAGCCTCCACGCCTCAGTTTCCTCATCTGTAGAGTGGACATACGACATGGGTTGTAACGAAGGTTAAATAAAGTGTTGTTCTTCTTTAGTCACTAAGTCAAGACTCTTTTGCAACGCCATGGACTGTAGCCCAACAGGTTCCTCTGTCCACAGGATTTCCCAGGCAAGAATACTGGAGTGGATTGCCGTGTCTTTCTCCGGGGGATCTTCCTGACCCAGGGATGAAGCCCATGTCTCCTGCATTGGCAGGCAGACTCTTTACCACTGAGACACCAGTGTGTTGTCATTACAGCCCAGTCTGATTCTGCGATCCCATGGACTATAGCCTACCTGCGGGCCCCTCTGTCCATGGGATTCTCTAGGCAAGAATAATGGAGTGGATTGCCACGCCCAGGGCATCTTCCTGAGTCAGGGATCGAACCCACATCTCTTATGTCTCCTGCATCTGGGTTCTTCGCCACTAGTGCCACCTGGGCAACCGTTCGTGACCTGCTTATAAACAACAGAATGTGGGATAGCAAGTCCCTCATGGATGAACCTGCAGGACGTGAACATTCAAAGATGCAAATATGCATCTGCACGTCCGCCCGTGTAATTTAGGTCACGCATCTGGTGGACATTGTCACATGGACGCATCCTCTATAAGTGGTTTTGCTTTTGTGGACTTTACAATACTGCTGCTGTGCAACACATGAAGCTTACACATGTGTGAGAATATGTTAGAACATACCAACACGTGGCACAGAATGTGCTGTGCCACATTCTATTGTTTAGAAGTAAGTCACCACCGGTTTCCCGGGTGGCGCTAGCAGTGAAGAACCCCACTGCCAATGCAGAAGACACATGTGCCAAAGACCTGATGGAACTGGAGGCCCAGAGAGAGATGGAGAGAGACAAGGGCAAGAGGAAGAACCCAGGAGGCTCACGAGGCAGGAAACGGTGAGGGGATTTTCTTTATTCAAGGAGGCGCTGTTCATTATTGAGGCACGGGACCTGAATGTAGAGCGGTACGTGGAGGTTGCAGTAGCCGTTCAGAACGCAGTCTGGTGCTGCCGTGTCATGAGAAAAAAAAGAGCCACTGCCTAGACGTCACTGGATCACTTTTCCAAGAGGGTAGATGGAACTGAATCCAGCGAGGAACCGGAACCTGTGCCATCAACATCAGAAGTAAGTGAAACTGCAGCTCGCCCTCCGTCTCCTATCGCTGGTGGTCCTTCAGCTCTACCATCACCCAGCTCCTCTCCCTCCTCCAGGCAGGAACTCTCCTTGTCTGTTCACTCAACGCCAGGCCCCGTAGGCTAGCTGTTGTACTGTACTTTTCCAAGAGGGTAGATGGAACTGAATCCAGCGAGGAACCGGAACCTGTGCCATCAACATCAGAAGTAAGTGAAACTGCAGCTCGCCCTCCGTCTCCTATCGCTGGTGGTCCTTCAGCTCTACCATCACCCAGCTCCTCTCCCTCCTCCAGGCAGGAACTCTCCTTGTCTGTTCACTCAACGCCAGGCCCCGTATGCTAGCTGTTGTACTGGACTACTGTACTTTTCAAGGTACTATACGGTAAGATTTTAAAATGTTTTATTTTTTTTTTGTTTTTATGTATCATTTGTGTGAAAAGTATCACAAACCTATTATAGTTCAGTACTATGAAGTCAATTGTGTTAGCTGGGTACCTAGGCTAACTTTGTTGGACTTACAGATTGGACTTGCAGATTGAACATGCTCTTGAAATGGAACTCATTTGTATGTAGGGGAATACTGTATGTATAACTGGGTATCTTAATGTTATCCAGAAAGCAGGGAAGGAAGGCTACAACTGTAGCTGATGAAGACGCAGCAGTCACTCATATTAGCCAGGATGGGAGCTGTTTGGTAAGTAACCAAAGCAGAGTGGTCTAGAATCATCATGGCCAAGGGTGGCCTTGTTCGGTGTTGGTGGTCTGTGAAATCATTTCTGCTCCACAAGACAGTAATACCAGGTCTATAAGGGGTTGCTTTTCTCTTTCTCAGAAAGGTTCAAGGTAAGGAACAAAGGAAGGTAAACCTGGAGAAGGAGGCAAGAGTCAGTTGCCTAAGGGCTTATGCAGGAGGACCTGGCCTCCTGCAGGCTGTTAGAGACAAGGACTTGAGACTTCCTTGGTAGTCCAGTGGCTAAGCCTCCACCCTGCTCCCAATACAGGGGCCCGGCTTCAGTCCCCAGTTGGGGAACTAGATCCCACATGCCACAACTGAAGATCCCACGTGCCACAACACAAATTGAAGATCCCATGCACTGTAACTAAGACCCAGTGCAGTCAAATAAGTAAATAAAAGCAGGTATTAGAGAGAGAGGACTAGCTGGTTGGGAGACCTCTCACTCTGGCCTTGGGTATGGCAAGAGAAGGGATCTCTCCTTCCTCCTCTTTCCACTGCTAGGAGCTAGCATCACTTAGGACTCAGTTGGGGAATTAAAACCATGTTGTTGCCCAAAGACAACGGCAATCCACTTCGGGAATTTAAGTCATGATGACCCAGCTGGGCTTTATATCTTCTTGTCCTTTATCCCTGTGACTGGATAGTCATTGGTTTCCTTCCTTCATTCATTACTTTATCTAATGCCCATGAAAAGCCTACTGAGTGTCAAGCAACATGCTTGGGCATCACTGAAAGAACAGAAAGCAAGACCAACAATTGTGTTGACCAGGCTGTTTTCAACAAAATCTCTTTTCCCCAAATCACATGCTTTCCCTCTTCAGGCCTGCACTGCCCTCTCTCCACCCCATCTCTGTCTGGAAAATCATAACTACCCTCTGAGGTTCATTTCAGAAGCCTCCTCCTCCACAAGGATGTGTAGACCCTCCATGACCTGCGATAGCCATCTCCCCCATAAACCCTCTCCCCAGAATCCTTTCCTGCTGAAAACTGCTACATCATAGGAGTAGGGTCTGATGGTCTTCATATTCATTGGGTGTGAAAGACAAATGCCCTATTCCAAAAAGAAGAGGGAAAAGGTCTAAAGGGGTGATCAAGGGCTGCAGGACTTTGTTCCTTTATGATTATAAAGAGACTGGAAAGGCATAGAAATTCAACTAGAAGATCTCTCCACCAGGGAGCAGGGACCAAAGTGAAATATACTGAGGAACTACCTACCTGTGGACTCCATACATTGGAAGGTAAGACTCAAGAGTTGACAGGAAGGACTTTGTACATTCTTCTGGGCTAAAACCATTTATCTCAAAGATTACTATTTTTGGCCAACTCCAGGGTTCAGAGTTGATTTAATTACATTCAGAAATCATAGTGGTTTCAGGGTCAAGTTCCTAATATACAAGAACTTGCCCAGTGCTCTGGGCAAGCCAACCAGACAAGTTCAAGCTCCAGACAAGCTCCTGAAAGTCGAGACATTCACCTGAGGACTGGGGCTCCCAACATACTTGTAACAAGCTCCTTTTCTGCTCATTTAGCCCAGGTTGGCTCCATTTAGAACTCTAATGGGTACACCTATGATGGAATAAAATCTATGTTTTAGAGAAAATTTAAGCATAGCATACTCCCTGCCCCTATTGGGCCCCCAAATGTGCATTGTGCATCTGAATTACATATTAACCAGAACCTCTCAAGGCAGGAATGCCTGCTCAACCATAACGATCAATGTTACCTTTCTTCACATGCCAGCAACGTAACTTCTTAGGAGGTAACATTCCTTTACCAATCCTGTAAGGGGTCATGGTAACCAGTTGCTCCTTTTAAACACGCTTATTTGGACCATGTACCTTTGATGAATTTTATGTAAAATATCAGTGTATCATTTTGATGTCCTTTGTCCTGAAAATGTATAAAACTGTGAAACTTACATAATGACTTCTAACAAGGGAAACTGTCCAGAACTTTCTGAAAGCCATTCTTCCAGTTATAGCACTCAGGTTGGCATGGATAAAATTCTCTATTTCTTCTTTAGCACAAGTATCGATTCATTTTTCCATCAACACCTACAGTCCAGCTACCCAGGGATACTCAGTAATAACTATGGTGCTCAAAGTTCCAAATCTTTTTCTGGTCAGAAATGAATTAATACTTTTTCATTAAAATGGAACCATATTTTATATAATGCTGTATAACCTACCATAATTTATTTGAACAATGCACCCATTGTTTGAAGTGTTCAACTTCTTCCTAGTAATCTTCTATTTTTAAACAATTTGACTGTTTCAACTAATCCTTGTTTCCAGCACTTAAAGTAGAACTTTTGATTGATAATGGATTATAAAGGAAAGAAAGCTCCTCCCTACCACCCAGTTCTTTAAGGCAGACAAAATATTGATGGCTAAAGCACCAGGGTTTTGAGTGTCTACTGTGTGTCAAGCGCTGCTCTAAATCCTTAACACACATTACCTCATTTAATCCTCACCCAAATCCGACCCAATGGACCTGAATTTTAGCAAACTCCAGGAGACAGTGGAGGACAGGGAAGCACAGTGTGCTGCAGTCCGCGGGGTTGCAAAGAGTCAGACACGACTTAGCATCTGAACTACAACAAAATCCAGGGAGGGTGGTGAGAGGTGGGTCATTTCCCCCATTTTCCAGATGGGGAAGCTGAAACTGAGAATAGATCCCATCCTTGCTAAAAGCCACATAGCTTCTGAGTGCCAGAGCCAGAACTCAAACCTGGAAATTGTGACAAAAAGCTCTTGGCACACGGCAGTAGGAAGAATCCGCATCTCTTATAGATGATCAGGAATATCTACCCAGGAACAGCTCTCAGGCAGCCCTGACCCCTCCAACATTTGTTACTAATGCCTGGGAAGGTCTCACTGTACACGCCTCTAAATTTCTTACTACCCATATCATTCTCATCCCTTCTCCTCTCCAGGACTAACTCAGTAACAGAGATAGCTGACACAAGACACATGGGCCATCTCTCCCTCACCTTAAACCTGCTGCAGATGTTGGTAATCAATCATGCTCTTTTCTTCTGATGGGTGCCAACTGATCCTCAAACTCTTTCTTAACACAGTAGTCCAAGCACCCTCTTCAATCCATCAGAATTGACATGCGAGATGAGATAAAGCCTCTTTGCCATCTCTCCTCTAAGTCTAGAGTTTTTCCAGGATAGGAACTACTCGTTATTCAGCTCTTAAATAAAAAATTAAAAAATAATATCAGCAACAACATTCTGTATGCTTTTGGGGCTTCCCTGGTGGCTCAGCTGGTAAAGAATCTGCCTGCAGTGCAGGAGACCCTGGATTGACTCCTGGGCCGGGAAGATCCCCTGGAGAAGGGATAGGCTACCTGCTCCAGTGTTCTTGGGCCTTCCCAGTGGCTCAGCTGGTAAAGTCCGCCCGCAATGTGGAAGACCTGGGTTCGATCCCTGGATTGGGAAGATCCCCTGGAGAAGGGAAAGGCTACCCATGCCAGTGTTCTGGTCTGGAGAATTCCATGGACTATATAGTCCGCGGGGCTGCAGAGTAGTACACAACCGAGCAGACTTTCACTTTTACGCTTTTACATGTTTCTAACATTCTTCAGGCACTCTGCTCAGTGACACTCTCTCCTTCAATCCTTACAGAGGAGATATTTCTAATACCCACTTCTCAGATGTGCAGAGTAAGGCAAGGCAGAGCTTCAACAATCAAAAAAATCTGCTGCTACTAAATGGAGAAGGCAACACTGGAAACTGGCGTCTGCGAGACAGCATGCTGGTAACACCAGGCCACATGACCCTGACCCCTTCCAATCTGGGTGCCCAGGCTCCATGCAGGGCAAGGCATACACGAGTCCACAGCCAGCATTTCCTAAAGGAATTAACGCACACATAAAAGAATGGATTGACTCAAGGTCGGGCTCCAAGGTGGAGGGAAAGGTGGGATCATCCGCGAAAGGGGCTGGGCTGTGGGAGACGCTTTCTGACTCAGACCCAGCTCCCAAACCGGGCAGGAAGAACTGCCTCCTGCTTCTCCGCCTGAGATTTAAATCTTCCAAGGTTATAATTATCCCGCTCGCCCCGCCCACGGACCTGCTTCTCCATGGAGCCACGGCTCAGGGCCTGGGGGGCTCCAGAGGAGAGGGGGCGGTTGGGGGTTGGCAGAAGAGGTGGAGGAGGGGAGGGCTCAAGGGTTCTCTTAGTCAGAGCGAAGGAGGAAGGAGCAGGAGGAGGCTGCAGCCCTGGGGTGGGGCAGGGAAGCCATGGATGGAAGGTCACCATGGATCCCCCCCCACAACCCCCGCAGCCTCAGCTGATCCGGGAGGTGGGATGCCGACAGAGTGGTGCGCTGCGCCCTGAGAGCCGGGATTCGGGGGGGTGTGGCTCTGAGAAGCTGTCGGGTCTTAGAGCCAGGTGCCCCATTCTCATAGTGCAGGAGGAGCCAGATCATCTCAGGTCCTCTGAGCCAAGTGTTCGCTAACTGGCACGTTTCTTGTTGTAAAGGAAACACGTTTGCATCACCCTCCATCCACCTCCACCCTCTCTCTCAGCTTGGAGCCAGCTGGCTCTTCGGTGCAGGCTTCCTCGGCCCCTCAACGTCGTTTCCACCGCCCAGTGCTTATGTCAGAGTTAACCAGCACCCTTAGTCCTTTTCAATCCCTCCCCCACCAGGCACTTACAAGGAATCCATAAGGACTGGCACCAGGAGATTATTTGGCCATGTGTTGTAATATCAATAAACCATTCATTGTGCATCCTTACCTTCATCTGTGGACTTTATGGCAGCCCTACAGAAGGCACCCTGTAAATGCTAGTGTGGAATCTCACTGGCTTTGCAATCAAACAGGCTGAGTTTGAAACCTGGCTCCCATTCTTACCCCCATGTGGCTTGAGTAACTCCCCAGTTCCCAGAGCTTCAATCTCTTCATCTGTCCACCGGGGACTGGACAAGTACAGAGGTTAACAGGCATGTGTTACTCACCGTACAATAACTATTACTGTTACTTTGATGATCATCTTCCCAAGTGTTAAGAGCTGTTTCCTACTCAAGACCAGGAAGGTATGCAAAGGGCCCCCGGAGGACAATATCTAGTGAAACTCCAAGGCACTCCCTTGAGCACCTGAGCACAGAGTGTGTTACAAAGAGGTGAACATGTACCTGCTTGAGGGGAGGGGAGCAGATGGCTCGGTAATGGCTTGAAGCCTTGTTTTATCTCATGTTTGAAACATCTACCTCTCTGAGCCTCAGTCTCCTTATCCGTGCCATGGGTGTTAAAAGAACCTAGCACAGGAGCAGTTCAGAGCTGAAATGAGTCAAGCACCCAACACAAGGCTTCTGTGTGTGTGTGTGTGTGTGTGTGTGTGTGTGTGTGTGTTAAAGTCACTCAGTTGTGTCCAACTCTAGTCCATGGAATTCTCCAGGCCAGAATACTGGAATGGGTAGCCTTTCCCTTCCCCAGGGGATCTTCCCAACCCAGGGATCAAACCCAGGTCTCCCGCATTGCAGGCAGATTCTTTACCAGCTGGGCCTCAAGGGCCTGGTTCACATTAAATGACTGACGTCACCTGTAGCTGTCATTAAAAGGGAGACTTTATCATCTGGAACACCTGATGAAACAGATCATCAGTCCGCTCAGTGTCCACATCTGGTGTAAGTGGGTTAAGAAAGATATAACATCAGGAAAGGAGAGAGGGGTTCTCTGGGGGCACGGGTCTAGCCTGAAATGAACCTGGAGGGGTCGGCTGCCAAGAATCTGTATCTTTTCTAGCATTTCCATCTGACAACGGCCAGCTGCTCTGGATCTCCTTTTAGGCTTAAAACAAAGGGAAACAGGAAGAAACTACAGCAAGAGCAATTCATGGCGGACATAGAGCAGGATTTCCTGGCTGTAGGGGAAGGCATGGCATTGCTGGATGAGGGCACTGAAGCACCGTGTCATTCTTGTTTCTGAAGCAAATCCCTCAACCCCTCTACTTCCCTGGAGCCCCCCAGCTTTGGAGGCGGCTGCCTGTCTGGATCCCATGCACCCGACACCGTTCCTCCCAAGCTCCCACGTCCCTCCATGTTCCTGTCTCGAGGTTTTCTGCAGAACTACAGAAGCTCACTCTCTTGTCTATCCACACCCGAGGTGGCCTGGAATCACAGAGGAGTTACACCCCGAAGCAACCTTCAACCATCATGGATCAATGCTCATGAGCCCGTGCTCTGAACAGACAGTTCTGAAGGACATTCTAGTGGCTCCTCTGAGGGTCCTAGAGGCCCCAAGGACCAAGTGTCCATAATTAATTAACAGATCTTATATTGGCTTCCTTCCTCTCAGGACACACCACCCCCCTCCCTCTCTCCTCTGCCTCCTGGGTCCCCTCCCAAATAAAACACCCACGTCCACATCCCTGTCTCAGGTTGAGCTCTCAGAGGAGCTTCAATAGGACACAAGTCTATAGTGACATTGCCACTGTACCTGCTCCAGAACACCCTTGCTGACCCCTCTCCCAGGCCACTTGACCCTGGGTCTCCTGTTTAGTCTGGCATCTGTGGAGCATGTACACAGTCCACCCCTTCCCATCCCACTGTCACAGGGCGTTTGTGAGCTTGCTCTTCACTAAGCTCCAAGATGCCTCCAGGCTGAGACAGTCTCCTGGGCACCAGAGGGTCTAGTGGCTCAGGGCACCCCTTTTTTTTATCAGGGCCTTGATCATCATTATCAACAACACGGGGACTTCTGTGTCCTCTGCATTCACATTTTGCTTTTCTGGTGACTCAGAATCTGCCCACAATGCAGGAGACCCAGGTTTGATTCCCGGGTCAGGAAGATCCCCTGGAGAAGGGAGTGGCAACCCACTCCAGTTTTTTTGCCTAGAGAATTCCATGGACAGAGGAGCCTAGCAGACTATAGTCCATGGGGTCGCAAAGAGTCTGACACGATTGAACAACTAACTAACATACACATGTGGAAGGCACTACAGTGCTGTGTAGAGAAAGAGAGTTGAGAATGACTTGATTACCTGATTCCTAACTATCACCTGTGGCTTCAATAAAGGAACCATTACATAATAATGACATACTCACTCAATAGATTCTCGTGTGGCCATTTATGATTTTAAACATTTCATTGTAATAAAGATTTTTGCTGAGCGCTTAGTATACACCACATACTGGGCTAAAAGCTTTTACATGCATGTTCTCATTTAATCCCCACAACAGCCCTATAATATAGGTACCAGTATTATTATTACTATTGTTATCCCCATTTTACAAATGAAGAAATCGAATCTTTTATAGGATCATCAACTCATGTTCGTAATGTAAGACTGAGGCAAAGAGTAGAACATAAAATGGTTTATTCAGTATATGCCAATTATGTTTAAATACATATGTGAAGGGGAAAAAAAGACCAAGAGGTAATGTATTAAAATGGTAGCCACTCTTGTCTCTGGATGATGAGAGAATAGGTAACATTTTTTTCCTCTGAGTATAATAACTTGCTTAGTGATAATGGGCAATTCACACCTTCATGCTGGGTTTCTGCTGCTCTCTCTTCTCCTCTGTGAGATGCAGGTTGGCGCTCCATGGCTCCATCTTCTCATCCATAAAACTTGGAGACCAGAGCCAGAGCCCCGAGGGCCCCCTAAATGAAACATCTAGGATTCTACAATGTCAGTGTTAAGAGAGGAAACTGCCAGAAACCAAGGGCTTCCCAGGTAGCACTGGTGGTAAAGAATCCACCTGCCAAGGCAAGAGACACCGGTTCGATCCCTGGTTCAGGATGATCCCCTCCCTGGAGGAGGAGAAGGCAACCCACTCCACTATTGTTGCCTGGAGAATTCCACAGACAGAGCAGCCTGGCAGGCTACAGACCAAGGGGTTGCAAAGAATCGGACACGACTGAAGCGACTGAACACGCACAGTGCATAGGAGACAAGGTGCACAGCCATGCTGGGTCAGACCACTGAAAGGATTCACAAGACTCCTACAGGCAGGAGTTGTGGAAAATTTTGTTACAGGCAAAGGATGCCAAAAAGAAACTCAGAGCAACTTTAGGAAGATCCATAACACCCATGAGCAGTTGCTCAGGGCCCCTCTCGGTCACACAGAACAAGCTTGGTCTCCGGAACACGAACCGCCCAACAGTATGTGGGAGATCTCAGTCTCAGGGATGCCAAGGCATAAGTTTCCCCAAGACATTTGCTCGTTTTTGTCTCCCCCGGTCACACAGCCAAAACGGGACTGAGTAACTGGCATAACAACTGAAACCAGGCGCACACCATTCATCTACGTTTTTCCAGTAAACTGTGCAGCGAGTTGGTACAGGGCACCTCCAGGCAGTTTTGGACCTCGGACAGCACACTGTAAATCATGGGTTAATAGCATCCCATCCCTTCTTGGCCAAGTCTATGGTTCCAGTGTCTCTGTAGATAAGCAGGGTCACACAGACCAGCTGCAAGCTGGCCCTCTCCTTACAGAGGCCCATGTTTCCTGAGCCCCCTGAAGTCACATGGAGTGTGCTCCGGATAACAGAGCCAGGTGTGTAAGAAATCTCCTGCTCATGGAGAAAGCACGCGGATATGTCCTTCTGGGGCCCCGCTCCAGACTGGAGAGTCTCTTTCACTGATCCTCTGATGCTGGCAAAGTGGGAGCAAGGGAGGTGAGATTTGGACTATATTCTCCTGCTTCCTCACCACCCCCCATAAAAGTCCTCTGCTGACACCCTGTCATCTGGCAGATAGAGAAAGGCATATCAGATGGGCCTGGTGACCTTGGGATGGAGGGGGCACCGACCAATATGCATCCCATCTTCATTCAATAAATATTTGTTAACGATACCCTGTGTGTCAAAAGCTGTGCCGGATGCTATAGAGTCCATGGACTAGGCAGAGGCTGTCCCTATTTAATGGGGTTTATAGTCGAGAGGTAGCTTCCCTGTAGCTCAGTTGGTAAAGAATCTGCCTGCAATGCAGGAGACCTGGGTTTGATTCCTTGGTTGGGAAGATCCCCTAGAGAAGGGAATGGCAACCCATTCTAGTATTCTTGCCTGGAGAATCCCATGGACAGAGGAGCCTGGCAGGCTACAGTCCATGAGGTTGCAAGAGTCGGACACGACTTAGCGACTAAACCACCACAGTTGAGGGGGGAGATGGGTAAGTTAATATTCAAATACGATTTCAAATCCATATGTGTGAACGGAAACAGGCTGTCATGAAAGAGAATGAATGGGGTTGGAACCTGCAGGAAATGAGGCCAAGAGGGAGTGATGCTCTCTCAGGGACTGAGGCTTAATCTGAAACCTGAAGGACTGACACAGATAAAGAGCGAGGGGAAGAGCATTCCAGCCAGAGGGAACAGCATGTGCAAAGACCCTGCGGAGGAAATGCTTGTTAAGTTAGAAGAAGACAGGAGGCTGGCAAGGCTGGAAGTGGGAGGGAGATGGGAGATGAGGAAGAAATGATGAAAATGCTGGACTCTGCAGTCACAGTGAGGAGTCTGGATCTTATTTCAGATGTGATGCTGTCATGAACTGGGTTCCCCCAAAACAGAGCCTGAAACAGGTGGTTTATATGGGAGATGACTTCAAGAAATGGGAAGAAGGTTGTGGAAAGATCTGGGAGGGAAACTCATATACATGTTCACCATCAAGACAACTGCTGGGGGTCCTTGATGCTGCCAGGACTTCTGAGAGGCAAGAAGGAAGTCTCCCGGAAATGTCCTACTGATGGAGGGAGGCTAGCACTTTTATTCACCAGCTCCATTCCCTGTTGGTTGATGGCTGTTCCACCTGATCTTTACTCTGCACTTTTGAGCAGAATAGTTGAGCAAGTTCTGGCAGGTTCTGGCAACATCTGAAAAGGCCCTAGGGAAGAAGGCAGAAGATAATAGACACACTGTCCTGGAACGTACAGCTGTGAGCAAGTGAACTCAGCTCTGAGGAGGACCATCCGGATAAGATGCAGGCAGGGTGGAAACCCTGCTACCAATGGGGAGTTTCAGAAAGTCTTTAAGCAGAAGAGGCCCATCTGATATGCCAATGAGACAGTGTCTGCCTAGCTGTGCACACAGTGGAACAAGAAGAATCTGACATGCAGTAAGCACCTACTGCATGTGCCCATGCTGGGAGCTTTATACACATTATCTTTAACTCTTCCCAATAGGAATGACCATTCTCATCTTACAGATGTGGAAACTGAGTCTCAGGCCAGCAAAGTAATTTGCAGGAGGTCCCTTCGACAGGGGTCGATGGAGCTAAGCACCCTTAGCAGGCCCCACTGTTCTTGCCTGGGGTTGCAGTGAGACGGGGTTGGTGGGGAGAGGGGGACCTGCCACTGTGCCCTTGCTTGCCTGGGGGCTTCACTCCCCGTGGGCTCTCTCCAGCGCAGGAGGCACCAGGCAGCCAACCCTGGAGAGCCCCCAGGCGCTGCGTTTTGACTTTCTGCCCCTGCAGGTGTTTGCCTCCCCCACACGCAGAACTGTGCCGCCACGAAGACTAATTATAAATGCTGGGTATTTATAGTGAATTTCTCCACCCAGTGCTTCCAGCACCTCGAGGGAACTATTTAGAGAAGCCTCCCAGCACCTCGGAGAGAAAGGCAGAGCCTAGGAGGAGAAACTGAGGTGGAGAGAGGGGCTGGCATCCCCCAGAGTTAAAGACCCTCACCCGAGGAGGACTGGCGCAGTGTCCTCTGGAGAAAGTCTGGTATTTGACCAGCCAGCTGTCAAGGGTGGGGAGTGAGAGAGAAAGAGAGAAGGACGGTGGGAGGATGGAGAGGAAACCCCTGACTGTACATTTGTCTGTGGCCAGAGGAGCCTGGCGGGCCATGGTCCATGGGGTTGCAAAGAGTTGGACACGACTGAGTGACTAAGCACAGCACAGCACAGACCGGGCCATTTCCCAGCATCTGCCCATTTCCTCTGAGCCTTGATATTCTCATCTGTAAAATGGGCTATGATTGTATTGTCTCCTGGGCTTGTGAGATTTAAATGAACTCAAACAGGTAAAGGATAGAATTTGACATGAATTAAACCTCACTAAATATTAGCTATTATGTTTACCATGTTTCTCTATTCTCATGACTAATTTGATAAAGTAGGTAAATAATATGCACTGGGTTTGAACTTCAAAAAGTTCATAATAACAACCATTAAGATTTCCAAGTGTCTCCTCTATAGTGTATGGTTGTGTTATGGGCTATTTGGGAACCAAATTAATAAAGGCAAAGGCAGGTGGTTTCTTGATGCCTTTACTAAGACAAGAAGAAAAAGAAAATTTAAAAAGGAGATGGGCAGGGGACACACAGTATCTTATTTCCAGTCCTGGGCTGATGGTCAGAGAACAGTGACCCACAAAGCATGTGACAGATGAGTTGGAAGGACTTCCTGAGACAGGAAATTAGGGCAAGACCTTTGGGGGCTGCTACACACCCAGACTTCCGGCCTTGTACCAGGGGCCAAGCCAAGAGCCAACGGAGGGTCATTCAAGAGGTCAGCTGTCCGCTGGCTTTCAGTGCCTAGCTGACAAAACTCGAGAGGTCACCGAGAAACGTGCAAAATGAGGCAATTACCTCCCACTCTGTCAAGACGCAGTGAGCACTGAATGAAGAAATATGTATAAGTCTCCTGGGTCATGATAGGTTTTCCTAAAAATGGTCACCACCATTAGAAGCCTGGGGTTCCATTCTGATTTGTCCTATCTAACCTTAACCATTTTTATATATATTAAAACTACAGCATGCTTGATATTAAAAATAATTCAAACCCTAAAGAAGGATATAGACAGAAAAATTTAAAAAAGATCCTCCTCCCTTCCCATCCTCCACTCAAATTGATGTTGATATTGTTGCTCTTATTTTTGCTTTCTAAGTAGAGGCAGAAATTCTCAATCCATAAAGTCAAGAGTGTGAGTCCTCTCCTAGGAGGGGCAGTGACCCTTACTGGGCAGTGATCCTGGGCAGGCAGTGACCCTGGGCAAGTCACTTTCCCTCTCTAGGAGATGACTTCTTATGCATTAGGAGGAAGCTGGGCTAGCCCACCATTCCTAAATTGGATGAGCAGAATCTCAGGCCCTGGGCTTCCCAGGTGGCATTAGTGGTTAAAATAACAACAACAGAAACCCACCTGCCAATTCAGGAGACGTAAGAGACTCAGGTTCAATCCCTGGCTTAGGAAGATTACCAGCAGCAGGGCCTGGCAACCCACTCCAGTTCTCTTGTCTGGAGAAGCCCAAGGACAGAGGAGCCTGGCAAGTTATAGTCCATGGGGTTGCAAAAGCAGGACACAACTGAGCCAGAAGATTTGAAAACTTCCAATGGCCAGGTCACACCCCAGGCCATGAATCAGGTAGGACCCAGGCATCAGTGTGATTTAAAACTCTCTAGGTTCTTTCAGTCAGCAGCCACAGTCACGGGGGTTTAACCCAGGCCTTTTCTAACTTCAGCGTGCAGACACACTGCCCGAGGTCTGGGTAAAAATGTAAATTCTGGTTCAGCAGCTCTGGAGAGGGGCCCGAGGTTCCGAATTTCTAACAAGCTACCATGTGATGCCTGTGCTGCTGATCCAGGGATCCTGTCTGGAGCAGGAAGAGACCTGACCTTCCTGTTAGCCTTGGAATACTCTCTTCAAAGAAAAGTTTGCATGGAAACACGTTTAACAGAACTGCTCTGGTTGAAGTGAGAGATTCGGAACAGGGATCTCAGACTCACCCCCAAGCCCCTGTTAGGTAGAATCGTGCCCCACCAAAGATATGATATCCTAGTCCCCAGAACCTGAGGATGTGTTCTATCACATGGCAATGGGGAATCAAGATTTCAGATGAAAGTACATGTTGTTAGTTAGCTAACCTTAAAATAGGGAGAGGAGTCTGGACTTCTTAATCAGAAGCGTCCTTAAAAGTGGAGAAAAGGGAGGCAGAAGAGGTCAGAGTGAGGATGTTGTGAAGAACTTGACCGACTATTGCTAGCATCGAAGACACAGGCAGGGGCCATGAGCCAAGGTGTGCAGGCAGCCTCTAGAATCTGAACAGGATGGGGAAACAGAATCTCCCCTGGAAGCTCCAAAAAGGACATCTTAGCTGACTCACTCACTGACTTCTGACCTCCAGGACTGTAAGATAAATGTGTGTTTATTGTAAATTGTTACAACACTCATAGGAGACTGACACCCCCTGTGATGAGTCTCCTAGATCTAGATCACTGAGAAACAGCTGGACTAGATGACCTTCATCACCTAGACCCACGATGGGGCTGACACGCCCTAAGGCTCCACACAGCTGTCTCCTGGGCACTCAGCATCCTGGGGCTTGCTGACACATCCTGGTCTGGTGGTACCAACCTTTATAGAAACCCAGAGCCCCCACTGTTCCCCTTTCCGGCAGGAGGGGAATCCCCATAGCCGCCTCAGCAACAAGGAAGCTACTTTCAGCTCGGCAGCTGAACAATATCAGCAAAGAGCAGCTTGGAAGCATCTCCTGCTCCCTCCTTCCCCTGCCAGGAGAGACCTCTGTTCCTCTCATTGTGGTGTACCTGGACAGATTTAGCCTAACACCTACCTGCTCCCCCCTGCCTTGGTACCTAGAGCACCTCCAGTCCAACCAACCAGCCCAGGGTAGGACAGGTGGTGAAGAGGAGACCCTGAGTCTGGTCTCCCCTCTCCCAGACATGGGGGGTTGCACTGTTCTGGAGGAGAGCAAGTGGGTGGGAGTCTTGGGGGCGGGTGTGAGGGGCAGTCCTGGAACTGATGAAATCTCAACAAAAGGCACCAGAACAATGGTTCTTAGCTCTGCACACATCAGATTCATCCAGGGAATGTTTTTAAACTCATCATGTTCAGACTGCTGCACCCAAAACCATTTAAATCAGAATTTCTGGGGTGGGGCCAAGGTGGTCTTTTTAAAAAATCTCAATGAGTCCTCAAGGGGTGATGAGACCTGCTAGATCAGTGGTTCTCAGAGTGTGGATCACAGATCAACGACATCAGCATCACCAGGGAGCGTGCTAGAACCGTACACTCTCAGGTCCCACCCCAGAGCTGCTAAATCAGACCCTTCATTTTAAAAAATAATTTTATATGTGTGTGTGTTTGTGAGTGTGTATATGTATATATACTTCCCTGGTAGCTCAGCAGTAAAGAATCCACCTGCAATGCAGGAGATGTGGGATTCAACTCGGGGTTGGAAAGATCCCCTGGAGAAGGTAATGACAACCCACACCAGTGTTCTTGCCTGGGAAATCCCATGTGTAGAGGAGCCTGGCAGGCTACAGTCCATGGGGTTGCAAAGAATCGGAGACAAATTAGTGACCAAACTTTTTTTTTCTTGGTTGTGCTGGGTCTTTGCAGCTGCCCGTGGGTTTCGTCTAGTTGCCGTGAGCAGGGCGTCCTCTCTGGTGGTGCACGGGCTTCTCGCTGCATTGTTTGTTGCAGAGCATGGGCTCTCGAGCTCAGACTCTATAGTTGTGGCACATCAGCAGAGCTGGGATCATCCCAGACCAGGGGTAGAACCAGTGTCCCCTGCTTTAGCCAGTGGGTCCCTATAAACTGTGCCTTGAGGGAAATCCAGGCCTTGCATTTTATAACAAGGTCCCCATGGAGTCCTTGACAAAAATGTGAGAAGCACGGCAGTGCAGCATAAGCGGAAAGGTTGCCGGCTCTGGGTCAGAGTGCCTGAGTCTGTGGAGCATCCTCACCACCTCATAGCTACCAGGTTTCAGGCGAATGACAACCTCTGGGCTCCTCCTTTCTCCTGTACCCCACAGGGGAGGCTTGAGCCAGGAAACCAGGGACCTGGTGGGAAAATCCAGGAGAACACTCAGCCTGTCTTGGAGGAAGAGATTCAGGTGGATCCTGAAACATTTTGGAAGACCTCCTGAAGAAAACGAAGACGAAATTCCAAATATAAAATTGGGTGCATTAAAAGCATTTAAAGCATTCTGCCCCTCTGTCTCTTTAAATGAACACCCTCATCCCATCCTACATCCTGACTTCCAGCTTCAGAAGAAATAGTCTTGGTGTGTGTATAAATGGATTTACAATCCTTGCCTCGTGAAAAAAATGAACAAAGCATCCGTAGTAGCAAAAAAAAAAAATAGACACTTCAGGAGGTTCGAGAGAGGGATTACAGAGAGTCAGCACTTAATTGAAGCTCCTCCGCTGATGTCATGAGAGACCCAGAAGAATGCTGGAAAAGCTGGGGTTTCAGAGGGAGAATCAGGCAGCTCTCTGAAGAATCTTAAAAACAGGAACAAGGATTTCTGTTTGCAGGGCTCTTCTGGAAGCCGGCCCTTTCGGAGGAAGGCAGGCAGGCTATACTTAGAAAGAGATGCATGGCGAAGAGCAGTTCTGTTACCATAAATTCATTTCCAAAAGCCAAACATATGTGTGTGCACACACATAAATACCATATATAGGGAGGAGATAAATCGGCATATGACATTTAGCCCTTCCTAAATTGGGAAATATATAAAATTACTACTTTTTTTTTGCTTGTGTGGGAATAAGGAGCACATTTCATTCCAATTAGATCGATCTGGTAGCGTGTGATCTGTATTCCTGAGTATAGTTCCCTCATTCATTCATTCACTCATTCATTCATTCATTCATTCACTCACTCATTCAGTCTGCAGACACTTGAGAGCCTTCATGTGCCAGTGATACAGTTCCAGTCTTCGTGAGGCGTGCAGTCTAGTACCCACACCTCAAAGTGTGGTCCTAGACTAGCAGCATTGGCGTCTGTGGGAGCTTGCTAAAATGCAGTTTCTTAGGGCCCATTTGTCAATGCAGGAGATGCAAGGGATGTAGGTTTGATCCCTGCATTGGGAAGATCCCCTAGAATAGGAAATGGCAACCCACTCTAGTATTCTTTCCTGAAAATTTCCATGGACAAAGGAGCCTGGTGGGCTACAGCCCATGGGGTCGCAAAGAGTCAGACACAACTGAGCACACTCACGCTCAGGGCCCATTCTGGACCTACTAAATCACAATCTGTATTTTAGCAAGATCTCTCGAGGACTCACATGTACACTAAGGTTTGAGAAGCATGGATCTAGTACAGCCTAATTTCTCAATTTGCTCAGTCACAAAGGAAAGCTGTCTGGAATTTAGATTTCACACATGAGCCACAGATAGGGTGTCGTGTCATTAAAAGGAAAGATTAATAAAGCTGGCCCTGTCCAACCCAATCACTGCCCCCAACAGTGCAGATTATGAACCCAAGGCATTGCTGAATACATCATCGCAGAAGACCATGAAAATCAGCAATCACAACTAGGGAAAGCGCGGAGGTATTATACAACTTAATAAGGAGTTTCATGATTCATCCTTGAGTCCAGGGACCCTCTCAGGAAGGAAGAGATGCATTCAACTTCCAGGGTTAAGGGGGTCTGGGGGGGAAAGTTTGCTTATCCTGGTACAGACTGGAGACACTGGAGAGTGTTAGATTCCAACTCCAACACTCAAGCTCGCTAATGGATGGATTGGCTCCAAGATCGGCAGGGTAACAGATGGGAGTGGAAGAAAAAAAATATCATTTCCCCCAAACTTGTGAGTCCAATGAAGATGTTGGAAGATTTGGATGCAGCCAGCATGATTAATCTTACCAACTTTACCTTGAGTTTCAGTTTTGGTGGGGGAATGGCATCAGCTTAAAAGTTAATTACAAGCAAGAAACAAATCATGCAGCTGATGTGCACATTACAAACAAATTAAGTTCTTAAAATGGGCGATACACCACTTGGAACAATGGTTTATGAGCCCAAGGGTGCATGGCAATAATTGTTGAAGGTGAGCAAACTAATAGCTGAGATATGTGAGTTAAATGAGGGCAAATTGCAGATATTGGCCAAAAAAGAGAAACATGGTCAACCTCTCATTTTGTAAACAACAAGCCAAGCGGAATGAGCCAGGATTCAACCCCCTGTGGAGTGAGGAGGGAGGCCCCTGATGGAAACAGGGCCCCCTAAAGATGCAGAAACAGCCGGAATGCTGGGAATCAGGGCAAGAGGAGGGGCTGGCAGCAGGGAACGCTTAGCTCAAAGCTGGCAGGCAGCATCCCACCACAAAAGGGTAAATTCAGAGGTGTGTGGGAGAGAAAGTTTCAGCTGTGGAAAGTTAGAGATTAAGTCCAAAGTCTTCATCATGAAATGAGGAGACCAAGCACTGAGAGGGGAGGTATTTCCCAATGTCACACAGCAAGTGTCAGAGCCAAGACTTGAAACCTAGTCTCCTCCCTCCAGCTTATGCTTCCCTTCTCATTCAGCAGGAACTGCAAATTGATGTGCCTACAGGGTCAGGCGGGCAGCAGAAAGCCAAGATGCTGGCCTGATGGGGGAGACTCTAGGCCAGCACTGTCCAGTACCAGTCCAACGGGAGCCAGATTTGCAATTGCAGATTTTCAAGAGGACGTCTCAATTTGGACTACTCACCTAGCAAGTGCCCCGTAGCCACAGGCGGCCAGTGACTACCTTATTGAACAGCGCAGCTATAGGGAGTGGTGTGGAATGTTTACAGACTGGAGCTGGGGTGACAACATCCAAGTCCCAACCAAGAGGGTTAAGACCACAGCATTGTGCTACCCAGAACACATCAGAGAATTAGAACACATTGGAGAATCATCACAGTTCAGTTCAGTTCAGTCACTCGGTCGTGTCCAACTCTTTGCGACCCCATGCACGTTAGGATTCCCTGTCCATCACCAACTCCCGGAGCTTGCTCAAACTCATGTCCACTGAGTCAGTGATGCCATCCAACAATCTCATCCACTGTCATTCCCTTCTCCTCTCGCCTTCAATCTTTCCCAGCATCAGGGTCTTTTCTCATAAGTCAGTTCTTCGCATCAGGTGGTCAAAGTATTGGAGCTTGAGCAAGTGGGTCACCAATGTTGCAACCTCTATCTCACACTGCACTGCCCCAGAGCAAAGAGCAGCTTCATTAAATGATCGTTTTAAGCATCTCTAGGAACCTAGTCATTGTCAACACCTTTAGTGACAAGTTCAAGTCCCAGCTCTGCCACTCCTCCACGATATGAAACGTAGTAAGTTCTCTGAGCCTCCACTATCTCATCCAAAATGCAGCATCTCTCTTTCATGGGCATGTTTTAAGGATCCAATGAGAAAATTAAATGGAAAAGCAAGTCATAAATGTCAGAACACCACATGAGCATAATGATTGCTCCAGGACGTTCTCAGAGAAGAGGGCATGGCTAACCATCATGATGGCATCTGAACTTTACTGGCCATTGTCACAGGTTCCAAACCCTCCCGGTCCACATCCTGTCCCTGAAGCTTGGAAAAACCTTCTTCACTAAGAGTTTTCTGATGTTTCAATCTCCTTGTACCCACTGCAATCCATACCCATCTGAAATCCTAGACACTGATCTACCTTTTCATTTAACAAACACCGTGGAGCACCCATCTTGCATCAGGTTCTGAAAACTGAAGCTAGAGAGTATAGTGGACAGTGTCAGTGCCCTGCCCACCTCTTGAACCAATTCTCCTTGTGCTCATCCCCCAGCTTCTGCACGTCCAGCTCACTCCCACTACTTTTATTTTTTAGATCGTAGTTATTTTTAATTTTTTTAGTTGGACTATAACTGCCTTACAATGTTGTATTAGTTTCTGCTGTACAAGGAAACGAATCAGCTATGTGTATACAAATATTCCCTCCCTCTTGGACCTCTCTGCCACCCACCCCATCCTATCCTCTTAGGTCATCATAAGGCGTCTAGTCGAGTTCCCTGTGCTATGCAGCAGGTTCCACTAGCTGTCTACTTTGTGTATAGATATAAATGTATGATGGAACCTGGAATGTCAGGTCCATGAATCAAGGCAAATTGGAAGTGGTCAAACAAGAGATGGCAAGAATGAACGTTGACATTCTAGGAATCAGCAAACTAAAATGGACTGGAATGGGTGAATTTAACTCAGATCACCATTATATCTACTACTGCGGGCAGGAATCCCTCAGAAGAAATGGAGTAGCCATCATGGCCAATAAGAAAGTCATAAAAGCAGGACTTGGATGCAATCTCAAAAATGACAGAATGATCTCTGTTCGTTTCCAAGGCAAACCATTCAATATCACAGTAATCCAAGCCTATGCCCCAACCAGTAATGCTGAAGAAGCTGAAGTTGAATGGTTCTGTGAAGACCTACAAGACCTTTTAGAACTAACACCCAAAAAAGATGTCCTTTCATTATAGGGGACTGGAATGCAAAAGGAGGAAGTCAAGAAACACCTGGAGTAACAGGCAAACTTGGCCTTGGAATATGGAATGAAGCAGGGCAAAGACTAATAGAGTTTTGCCAAGAAAATGCACTAGTCATAGCAAACACCTTCTTCCAACAACACAAGAGAAGACTCTACACATGGACATCACCAGATGGGCAACACCGAAATCAGATTGATTATATTCCTTGCAGCCAAAGATGCAGAAGCTCTATACTGTCAACTAAAACAAGACCAGGAGCTGACTGTGACTCAGATCATGAACTCCTTATCACCAAATTCAGACATAAATTGAAGAAAGTAGGGGAAACCGTTGGACTATTCAGGTATGACCTAAATCAAATCCCTTATGATTCTACAGTGGAAGTGAGAAATAGATTTAAGAGCCTAGATCTGATAGACAGAGTGCTTGATGAACTATGGACTGAGGTTCGTGACACTGTACAGGAGACAGGGATCAAGACCATCCCCATGGAAAAGAAATGCAAAAAAGCAAAATGGCTGTCTGGAGAGGTCTTACAAATAGCTGTGAAAAGAAGAGAAGTGAAAAGTAAAGGAGAAAAGGAAAAACATAAGCATCTGAATGCAGAGTTCCAAATAGCACGAAGAGATAAGAAAGCCTTCTTCAGCAATCAGTGCAAAGAAATAGAGGAAAACAACAGAATGGGAAAGACTAAGTATCTCTTAAAGAAAATTAGAGATACAAAGGGAACATTTCATGCAAAGATGGGTTCAATAAAGGACAGAAATGGTATGGACCTAACAGAAGCAGAAGATATTAAGAAGAGGTGGCAAGAATACACAGAAGAACTGTACAAAAAAGATCT
>SJYC01071621.1:0-61470 GCA_006408675.1 Madoqua kirkii
ATCTGAACCACCAGGAAAAATTAAATAAACTTAGGGCATTAACAAAAAAATTAAAACATATATATATATATATGTTTTAATATATATAATAAGGCATACTAAAATATAATATAAATTTTATTTTAATATATAATATATTTAGTATTATATATTGATACATACTATATACTATAAAATATATAAATATATTATAAATATGTCACTAATTCTATTATTAATATATGATAAGTATATATTATATATTAATAACATATTAGTATAAATTCTATCATAGTGAAGTGAAATCGCTCAGTCATGTCCGACTCTTTGCGACCCCATGGACGTAGCCTACCAGGCTTCTCCGTCCATGGGATTCTCCAGGCAAGAATACTGGAGTGGGTTACCATTTCCTTCTCCAGGGGATCTTCCCGACCCAGGGATCGATCCCAGGTCTCCCACATTGGAGGCAGACGCTTTAACCTCTGGGCCACCAGGGAAGCCCAAAATTATATCATATATGCATATTTTTGGCCATGGCATGTGGCTTGTGGGATCTTAGTTCTCCAACCAGAGATTGAACTTGGGCCACAGCAGTGAAAGCACTGAGTCTTAAACCACCGGACCACCAGGGAATTTGCTACAGTATATTTTTAATAATGATATTATTTTCCTGCTTTTTAAAATTTTATGCATTTAAGCTTAAGTGACATTTTCAAAATAAAAGTTGTTAGGATAGTGAGGCATTTAATTTTATTTTTATCATAACATTTGAAAGAAAGTTTTTTTTTCAAATTTTTTCTATATATTCCTGCTTCTTTAAACTTTGTACACTAAGCATGAGACTGTTACTCTCTCAGTTGTGTCCAACTCTTTGGGCCCCCATGGACTGTAACTTGCCAGTCTCCTCTGTCCATGGAATTCTCCAGGCAGGAATACTGGAGTGGGTAGCCATTCCCTTCTCCAGAGGATCTTCCTGACCTGGGGATCAAATGTGGGTCTCCCACGTTGTGGGCAGAATCTACTGTCTGAGCCACTAATCATAGTTTAACCTGCTTTCAGTTACTCAAGATTATCAACTACTGAGACAAGTTAGGCCCTTTACTTAAATCTCTTACACAGTTCTAAGTTAGGTGTCTCCTTCCTACTCTTCATTTTTGCTGCTCCAAGACCTTTTTCTTTCCTGTCCTGTGTGAGTTTACATGTAAAATGAAATGATTCTTTATATATTTTGTTAATATTAGTACTGAGGGTATTAATGACAAATAACATTAGAAGAGAGAGATGATGTAATGTTATCAGTTATTCCATCACTTTTCAGTATACTTTTATTTAAAGTCCACATTTTAGGTTAGGTTAGTCACTCATTTGTATCTGACTCTTTGCGATCCCATGGACTGTAGCTCACCAGGCTCCTCTGTCCATGGAATTCTCCAGGCAAGAACACCAGAGTAGGCTGCCATTTCCTTCTCTAGGGGATCTTTCTAACCCAGGGATCAAACCCATGTCTCCTGCATTGTAGGCAGATTTTTTACCATCTGAGCTACCAAGGATCCTTATATTTTAGGTTATTTCATAATATATCATTTTATCAATTGAGTTTATCTTACTTTAAAAATTCTACTATTAATCCCTAACATGTATTATTATTTTTTCTTTGTTTTTTACTGCGCTTCGTTTTTGTTACTGTGCATGGACTTTCTCTAGGGGCAGCAAGTGGGGGCTGCTCGCTAGTTGTGATGCTCTGGCTACTCACTGTGGTGGCTTCTCTTGTTGCGGAGCACAGGCTCCAGGGTGCATGGGCTTCAGTAGCTGCTGAACACGGCCTCAGTAGTTGGGGCTCCTGGGCTCTAGAGCACAGGCTCAGTAGTTCTGGCACATGGGCTTAGTTGCTCTATGGCTTGTGGGATCTTCCTGGACCAGGGATCAAACTTATGCCTCCTGCATTGGCAGGTGCATTCTTCACCACTGAGTCACCAGGGAACGCCTGTATTATTTTTTTTATCCTAACATTTTCATTGTATTTTAATTTTCCTTAACATATGTAACTTCACCATATGAATTAACTTTTGGCTGATCATGGTGATGTTTGGTAGAAACAAATACAATACTGTAAAGCAATTTTCCTTCAATTAAAAATAAATTTTTTAAGAGTAACTTTTATCATTTATTTTTTATTGTTACAGTTATTAGTACTTTGCAAGTAGGATTTATTTTGATTCCAAAGCCAATTTGACTTTGTGTCTTAGGAAGATTTTCTTAGATAACATTTCCTTAAAATTTCTGAAATTCAGATATATTACATTTTCTCTAGTCAACTGGTTCTATAAAACCAGAGTCAATTTTTTATTTTGACATGAATAATATTTAATAAATGAGGACTGTGACTAGGATATGATGCTGTTATCATAATTTTGACATATCTCATTTCTTTTTATGGATTAAAATTGAATTCCTTAAGTAATAATTGACAGGCTGTGCACTCTTGAGCATATTCTGTACATAGATTTGTTTAAGAAATTTGGAGCCATTATTAGTTCTAATAGAAGACAGAAGAGAATGAGTGAAGTTATACAATAATATATTTAATTATGTTGGGAAAACAAGGTGCATCCCTATCTAATAAAAATGTCAGAAATCAAAAATATTTCACCTTGCTGTAATACTTCCTTAGGGTTCATGTAATATTGCATTGTAGGAGAAACTATCTGTAACTCTTAACACTGAAACAACCTATACGGATTCTACTCTACTGGAGAAAACTGGTTTGAACCAAGGAAGTTTTGCCTAAATGTGGTATGGTTGATTTTTAGCCCCCCAAATCATCTCTTTAAAGATTCTCTAAGCATACAAAAATTAATTTTTCAGTATTTAATGTTTTCAAAACATTCATCATTTTCTCCGTCTTATTCCTTAAGAGTCCTGAGTTTTTCTTTACTGCCTAGGTCAGTTTAAACAGCAATTTTTATTTTTGGTAACATCCTGTTTCTTTTTCTTAGAATGACAGATTGATTTTGCAGCCTTATATGATTCACGTTCGTATTTCCTTTCCAGCAAATAGTGCCTAACCTCAGACTTTTGTGATCATCCTTTATTTTTTAACCTTTGAAAGCTATCTACCTTACTCCTTAGGGCTCTGTCTTCAGTCATTAGTGGGATTTTGGCAGCTGGTAGACAATGTGCTTAGCATTTTGTTTTCTTTTGCTTGTTTTCTTTTCATTTTATGTAACCACTTATTATTCTTACTTTTCTTTAAAAAAATTTTTTTTAATTATCTTAGAAAGCCTTCCTGTTTGTTGTTGTGGCTCAGTTGCTAAGTCATGTCTGACTCTTTGTGACCCCATGAAATGCAGCACAGCAGGCTTCCCTGTCCTTCACTGTCTCCCAGAGTTTGCTCAGACTCATGTCCACTGAGTTGGTGATTCCATCCAACCATCTCATCCTGTCGCCACCTTCTCCTCCTGACCTCAGTCTTTCCCAGCATCAGTCTTTTCCAATGAGTGAAATCTTATCTTATGAAGACTTCCTGTGTACTTCCTTTGTAATACATGTAAAGAACCATTTTTAAATGAGTCTCAGTTCTGAATCTGAGTAGTGAATCTGATATTGCTTAAATTACTTCAAAAATTCCTGGGTTGAAATTTCAGGTTCATTCTAATGGCTCTAAAGTGATTGTTATGTGTCAACACAAGAATTGACAGATAAAATACAAGTACTTGTTCAACTGAAAGCATTCTAATAACGTTGTAAAAATTTTGTCTGAAACTTTTTATTGATTTACATTAATTTCTTATTTGAAAACAAAAGTAATTTTCTTCTTGTCAGAAATGAGTGGTGACCTTATTTATTTACTTCACTTCCAGCATGATTTCTGTGCCATTATATAATTGAAGAAAATATTATTTTAATATACTATCTGAACTTCAGCATCAGGTTCTTTGTTCTTTACTCTGATATTTTGTCTTCAAACTAATTGTAGTCTAGCCACATAAAAAAGGATACAAAACACCATGCTGTAATTATTTACACTACCCTGGCAAAGGACTTACTAATTTTTCTTTTATCAGATATCTAGCTGAGTTGATTTGTGATCATTATAGGCAATAATCAGTTTGCCAAGTGTAGATATTCACTGTCTGTCCTTTGTTTCTTAGTCTTTGTTTTCATATACTTTTGAAAGACCCTATTATTTACATTTGTGATCAGCATATTCACAGCATTATTATAGAACATGGGTAATTTTGTATTTTTCATACTTTTTTCTTTAATGCACTCTTTTATTTCTCTTTCCATTACAAATGTAAATTTTAGTGATGTAAGTTAATTTATTCCTCCAGTTGTTAAAGATAGTTAAGTTTTATTTATATTGACTTAAAATAGCACTTTGTTTACCTGAAATAATTACATTAATACACAAATTAGATTCCTTCTCAGAGCCTGTATCAAACTCCTCAAATTAATCTTTTTCTATTAAATTGTTAGTTTATCTAGATTTAATAGATTAAATAGATTGTGAAGTTAGTAGCCAAATTCTGTGTTTCTTAAAGTTACTCTGTATAGTATATTATAGTAAAGTATAAAGTACTGTGTTTGTACTGCCTCAGAAATGTAGTTGAAAATAAGGAACAAGAGTCCCCAGAAATTGAAAAGAAGTTCAAGAATAAAATCCTGCAAGTATTTTTTTTATAAAGAATTGTTAATTTTGGCTGCACTAGGTCTTTGTTGCTGCATGAGGGCTTTCTCTAATTGTGGCTAGCGGGGGCTACTCTGCAGTTGTGGTGAGCAGGCTTCTCCTTGTGGTGGCTTCTCTTTGCTGTGGAGCACAGGCTCTAGGCTCATGGGCTCAATAGTTGTGGCCCACGGGCTTAGTTGCTCCATGGCATGTGTAATCTTCCCAGATCAAGAACTGAGACCATGTCACCTGCATTGGAAGGTGGATTTGTAACCACTAGACCCAACAGGGAAGTCCTGAAAGTGTTAATTTTGGTTTCTCTCTCTCTCTCTTTTTTTTTTCCTGAGAAGAGTATGGCAAAAAAATTAGGCAAAAGCACTCTGATATTTTTCTCCAACGTTTAATCTTTAGACTAATTAATCTCAAAATGCAGCCTGAGAGCCATACGAGAATCACTTTAGGGCTCCTTATTTTTCTTTTAGGGGTCCTTACTTTAGAAGTCCAGTTCTTTTAAGTCACGGTTGGGAATCTGGTGCCTGGAAGTCTAAATTTTTAATTAGTATACAAACCGTTTGTAAGTTTAATAGATTTTAAGAAATAGGAAAAGGAGTATGTAATCGCTGTATATTGTCACCCTGCTCATTTAACTTATATGCAGAGTACATCATGAGAAACGCTGGACTGGAAGAAACCCAAGCTGGAATCAAGATTGCCGGGAGAAATATCAGTAACCTCAGATATTCAGATGACACCACCCTTATGGCAGAAAGTGAAGAGGAACTCAAAAGCCTCTTGATGAAAGTGAAAGAAGAGAGCGAAAAAGTTGGCTTAAAGCTCAACATTCAGAAAACGAAGATCATGGCATCCGGTCCCATCACTTCATGGGAAATAGATGGGGAAACAGTGGAAACAGTGTCAGACTTTATTTTTTTGAGCTCCAAAATTACTGTGGATGGTGACTGCAGCCATGAAATTAAAAGATGCTTACTCCTTGGAAGAAAAGTTATGACCAACCTAGATAGCATATTCAAAAGCAGAGACATTACTTTGCCGAATAAGATCCGGCTAGTCAAGGCTATGGTTTTTCCTGTGGTCATGTATGGATGTGAGAGTTGGACGGTGAAGAAGGCTGAGTGCCGAAGAATTGATGCTTTTGAACTGTGGTGTTGGAGAAGACTCTTGAGAGTCCCTTGGACTGCAAGGAGATCCAACCAGTCCATTTCAGATGTTGACTGCAGCCATGAAATTAAAAGACGCTTATTCCTTGGAAGGAAAGTTATGACCAACCTAGATAGCATAATCAAAAGCAGAGACATTACTTTGCCAACAAAGGTCCGTCCAGTCAAGGCTATGGTTTTTCCAGTAGTCATGTATGGATGTGAGAGTTGGACTGTGAAGAAGGCTGAATGCCGAAGAATTGATGCTTTTGAACTGTGTTGTTGGAGAACACTCTTGAGAGTCCCTTGGACTGCAAGGAGATCCAACCAGTGCATTCTGAAGGAGATCAACCCTGGGATTTCTTTGGAAGGAATGATGCGAAACCTGAAACTCCAGTACTTTGGCCACCTCATGCGAAGAGTTGACTCATTGGAAAAGACTCTGATGCTGGGAGGAATTGGGGGCAGGAGGAGAAAGGGAGGACAAAGGATGAGATGGCTGGATGGCATCACTGACTCTATGGACATGAGTCTGAGTGAACTCTGGGAGTTGGTGATGGACAGGGAGGCCTGTCATGCTGCTATTCATGGGGTCACAGAGTTGGACACGACTGAGCGACTGAACTGAACTGAAATGTATGATGTATGTAAACGATGTCATGTATATACATCAATTGGAGGAGGAAATGGCAACCCACTCCAGTGTTGTTGCCTGGAGAATCCCATGGACGGAGAGGCCTGTTGGGCTGAAGTTTAAGGGCTTGCAAAGAGTCGACATGACTAAGCAACTAACACATATACATCAATGCTATCTCCTAATTCATTCCACTCTCCCCTTCCCCCAAATTGTGTGCACATGTCCATTCTCTGCATCTGTGTCTCTATTCCTGCCCTACTAACTGGTTCATCAGTACCATTTTTCTAGATCCCCCATATATGCATTAATATACAATATTTGCTTTTCTCTTTCTGATTTACTTCACTTTCTATGACAGACTCTAGGTCCATCCACCTCCGTGCAAATGACCTAATTTCGTTCTGTTTTATGGCTGAGTGAGATTCCACTGTGTATCTGTACCACATCTGTACTCATTCATCTGTCGTTGGACATGGAGGTTGTTTCCAAGTCCTGGCTATTGTAAACAGCGTTGCAAGGAACACTGGAGCACATGTGTCTTTCTGAGTTATGGTTTTCTCAGTGTATATGCCCACGAGTGGGATTGCTGGGTCATATGGTAGTTCTACTTTTAGTTTTTTAAGGAACCTCTGTACTGTTCTTCACACTGGCTGAATCTTTGTCTGAGGCTGAGCCTTTGAGTTCCATCACTCATGTCTCAGAGTTGTGGAAATGCCTGTGAGTAGACATCTGCAAAGACTTGGGGGGCAGGAGTAGACAAGCCCATCTCCCCTTGATTCAAGATGGGTCAGACTCTAAGATGCCAGTTACTCTCCAGAGCCCCCTCCAGGACCAGGCTGTGGCCAGACTCATCCTTGCATGACTCCATTCCTTGCCCAGTCTTGCTTCCCCATCCACTTGCTGACAGGTGTGTCCTGGGAATACTTCCCTAATAAACCATGTGCAATGAGTCCTCCTCCCAGGGTGTGATTCTGGGAGACCTTGACCAAGGACACAAACATTATTCTTACTCAGTCCCTGCCCTTCAAGGAGCTCTCTGCCTAACTGGAGAGACTGACAAACCACACACTGGAAAACACTTGATTTGCCAGAACTCCTTTTGAAAAAAAGAAAAAGAAAAAAAGGGCCACATTTGTTTGGAAGTGTGTCTTAATAAATCACTGGGGGCAAAATTGATTACCTATGGGCATGAGTACTGCTGATACCAAGGCTTCAAGAGAAGAGGTTGAAATTGCTTTGCATGGAGCCATGAGAATGATGTGTTTGTTCCCCAGAGCAGAAGATGAAGGCACAGGCTAGGAATGGAGAGGAGGCCAGGAGCAGTGTGATGTGTTATATGATGCCTCTCATCTTCAACAAGTCAGCAACCCAGTGTGCAGGACCATGGGCTGGGAACGGAAGAGACCACCAGGAGCTAAGCCCTTGAGAAGCCACGGGGAGGGCTTTAGACCATCTCAGGCCATGGAATCAGGGACATTTGGGGCAAGTTTGAAAGCTGCCACCAGCGCCCAGCAGGACGAGGGCAGCAGCCTCCTACGTGGCCTCCTGCTTCTATGTCTGCCTCTCCCACGTTGTCAGTTCCCCACCGGCAGCCAGAATGAGCTTCTAAACTGCAAGTAGGTCTTGACATCTAAATTTATAAAGCCTCTGATCCAGGTCACATCATGCCTCTGTATAAAATTCTCTGATTGCTTCCCATTGCCTTTAGGGAAAAAAATTCAGAGTTCTTATCCTGGTGTTCATAATCCTATAAGATCCTTATTTCTGTTCCTTGGACAGATCCATCTTGCCAACCGCCCCAGGGCCCTTGCACTGGTTATTGCTGTGCCTATACCACTCTCTCAACCCCTAGATCTTTCCAGGGTTGGGTGCTTCTCATTCAGTTCTCAGCTCAGCTTGTTGTTCATTGTGGTTCAGTGGTTCGGATGTATTCAACTCTTTGTGACCCCATGGCCTGCAGCACACCAGGCTTCCCTGTCCTTCACCATCTCCAAGACTTTGCTCAAGGAACTGAGTTGAGTTGCTGATGCCATCCAACCATCTCATCCTCTATCACCCCCTTCTCCTCCTGCCCTCAATCTATCCTAGCATCAGGGTCTTTTCCAGTGAGTTGGCCCTTCACATCAGGTGGCCAAAGTATTAGAGCTTTAGCATCAGTCCTTCCAATGAATATTCAGGGTTGATTTCCTTTAGGATTGACTGGTTTGATCTCCTTGCTGTCCAGGGGACTCTCAAGAGCCTTCTCCAGCACCATAGTTCAAAAGCATTAATTCTTCAGCGCTCAGCCTTCTTTATGGTCTAACTCTCACATCCATATATGACTACTGGAAAAACCATAGGTTCATACCTTTGTAGGCAAAGTGATGTCTCTGCTTTTTAATACATTGTCTAGGTTTGTCATAGTTTTTCTTCCAAGGAGCAAGTAACTTTAATTTCATTTCAGTTCAATTATCACCTCCTCATTCCAGTCTTTCCTTACCATTCTGTGTATGTTAATACCTTCCCCACAATCTTCACCACACAGTTCTGTATCACTTCCTTCAGAACACTTACCACCCTCTGAACTTGCACTATCGGTTCACGCAATCAATTGTTTAGTATCTCTCTGTCCCCAGAACATAAGCCTCATGAATGCAGGGATCTTATCTTATTTAGCAATGTGTCCACCAAGTCCAGCACATAGCAGATGCTCAATAAATATGTGTTGAGTGACAAAGTGAGCTCTTAAGGGACAAGGGAGTGCCAACTGGCATTTGGACAGCATGTACTCAGATGTTCAATCACGTCAACTCTTTGAGACCCCATGGACTGTAGCCTGCTAGGCTCCTCTGTCTATGGGATTCTCCCAGCAAGAATATCAGAGTGAGGTGCCATTTCCTTCTCCAGGGATCTTCCCAAATCAGGGATTGAACCCGTGTTTCACATTGGCAGGTGAATTCTTTACTAGTGCCACCTGGGAAGCCTGTATTTTAAACTTTTTATTTTATATTGGAATATAGCCAATTAACAATGTTGTGATAGTTTCCGGCGGACAGCAAAGGGACTCAGCCATATGTATACATGTATCGGCGGACAGCAAAGGGACTCAGCCATATGTATACATGTATCCATTCTCCCAAACTTCCCTCCCACCCAGGCTGCGACATAACACTGAGCAGAGTTCCTTGTGCTCTACAGTAGAACAGTAGGCTCTTGGTGGTTATCCATTTTAAAACAGCAGTGTGTTCACATCCGTCTCCAAATCCCTAACTAGCCCTTTCCCCTGGCAATCATAAATTCATTTTTTTAAGTCTGTGAGTCTGTTTCTGTTTTGTAGATGAGTTCATTTGTATCATTTCTTTTTACATTCTGTATATAAGGGATGTTATATGATATTGCTCCTTCCTCTTATCTGAGGGATGTCATATGATATTTCCCTTCTCCATCTGATTCACTTCACTCAGTATGACCATCTCTAGGTCATGTTGCTGCACATGGCCTTAATTCATTCTTTTTAATGGCTGCGTAATATTCCATCATGTATATGTACCATCTCTTGTCCATTCCTCTGATGATGGGCATTTGGGTTGCTTCTATGTCTCGACTTTTGTAAAAAGTGCAGGTTTCAGCTTACATGCCTCTTGCTCAGCCAAGCATTCATTTCTTGACACACTATCATCCAAATCAGTCCTCTCTTCAAGCATCCTGTTTTCAACATTCTTAGCACTTGCTCTCTGGATAGTCTCTATTTCATGTTTAGCTCTTCCCACTAGACTATCAGCTCCTGAGCGAAGGACTGTGTCTCCTTCACTGTTGTATCTTCAACACCTAGGGTGCTGCCTAGCACATAGTAGGCATTTGCTCCATCTTTGTTGGTGAATAAGTCAGTGGGAGCCCACATGGAACAGAGGGGAGAAGGGCATTCCCAGCAAAGCTAGGAGCATATGCAAAGTCAGTAAGTCTTGGTGCATTTCAGAAGGCATATGTCATTCAGTGTGCCAAGAGAATAATGTGCATTTGGGGAAAAAAGCATGGGAGAGGATAAAAGAAGCAGGGAGATGGGATGGGATTTTCCATCACCCCTGTTTTTCCTGCCAGCTAGACAGGTCCCTACAATTACTGTCCCACCTGCCTCTTTAAGTGAAGGAGAGAGTGGGTTTGCTTTCCCAAGGCCTCTTAAGATAAGGGAAGAAGCTTATGAGAAGCCTTCCATGTGCCAAGAAGGAAACAATACAGAAGGAGGGAACAGCTAGCACCCTAATAAGCTGCAGGTCTCCATAGGTCTGGACCGGCAAGATCAGGCGACACACTCGCCTTGGAAGGAAAGAGCCAAACAAAGCCCAAACAAGCTTAGGCCAACTTGAGTCACTTCGAGTCATCTAGTTTACTCCCATGATAACAGCCTTCTGAAATAGACTGTGTTGGGGAAAGATGATTGGATGGAAAATATTTGAAAGTCAGGAGATTCTTGGGCAAAGAGATTTCTGTGTTTTTTTTATTTATGTATTTATAGTGACTCCAGTGGGAGAAAATTTGGATCCCAAGATGCCTACTGTGGTGACCATCAGTACTGTTTCATCAGCCATTTTCAGTTTCTGCCTTCCTGGCTGATGGTGGGGTAACACTATCTGGGCTTTTTGTCGTTGAGTGGGGCCATGTGACTAGTTCCACACAAGGAGCGTGAGATGAGTGATGTGTGTCACTTCTCAACTGGGGCATTTAAATGACAATGAACGGCGTTCCTGATCTCTTTCTACCCAGGTCTTTATCTAGGATGCACCGTTATGTCTGTTTAACTTCCCTCTTCTCTCCTCTTCCCTCCCCTCAGTCTAGGGAAAAGACTCACTATTTTTAAACTCCAACTACTTGGAAATTCTTCTGAATCTTAATTATCCTAGAAGCTGAGACATTTGAACATTAAAGTTAAGCACTTGTAGATTTCTTCTTTTATTTTCTTTTTGTTCAGCCACTGAGTCATGTCTCTTTTGCAACCCAGTAGACCGTAGCCCACCAACCTCCTCTGTCCATGGGATTCTCCAGGCAAGAATGGGTTGTTGCCACTCTCCAGAAATGGGTTGCCACTTCCTTCTCCATTTCTTCTTTATACTATCCCATATATATTTTTCTCCCCCCACCCCCGGGAAATAGCTTATCCATCTGTTGGGGGGTAGAAGAGGCATGGAGAAAGAATGGAAAATGAAGAGGAAGTATACCAATTAAAATTTTCAAATGCTACTGATCAATTTTAAAATTCACTGACTCCTTCTTGTCATCATATTCTGTTAACCTCTTGCTGTGAACCCCTTGCTTGCTTATTTTATTTTGGATATTGCTTGTTTTAGATCTAGAATCTCCATTTGTTTCTTTCTTATCTATTCTATTTTGGGCTGAGATTTTGTATTGTTTCATTGACCCTGAGAAGATTTTCCTTTACATCATGAGTATAGTTACAACAGTTACTTTAAAAATCCTTGTCTGCTAATTCCAACATCCAGGTCATCTTGGACTCAGCTTCCAATGGATTGCCTTTTCTTTTAAGAATGGGTCACATTTTCCTATCTGTGTAATTTTTGGATTGTACCCTAAAATTTTGAATGTTATGGAGACTCTGGATTCTATTCTATCTTCCCCCTAAAGAGTGTTGATTTTGTTTAAATTTGTTTTAGGAAGTAGTTAACTTGGTTGGACCCAAACTGCAAATTCTACCAGTTGGGCAGCAGCTCAGTTCTCACTTCACCTCTTTTAGCCTCATCTGAGATGCTTTGGGTTTGCTGTGTGCAAAGATGCTTCAAAAGTCAGCCAGAGATTTGGATGGAATTTATCCATAGATCTGAGGCTCCCCATTTCTGACCATTTTTCTGTGACAGCAATTGTCTGTAACTCTTCCTCTGCGTCTTTGTGTGCAGGTTTTCTATTGGGGTTTTAACCAATAGCATTCACCCTTCAGGCAGTTCAGTTTTTAATTGTTCTCCAGAGCTTAAATTTGTTATCTGTGTCAAGATCAGTTCAACCAGCACTTACTTTGCCATTATCAGAGCAAAATTCCATATTTCGCTTAAAAAAGGATTTTAAGCTCTAAAAACTCATAAATCATAAATAAATAATAAATATAAAACATATATATATGTCTGTGTGTGTATATGCACTAGTGAAAAAGAATCCACCTGCCAATGTAGGAGATACAAGAAATGTGGGTTCCGTTCATCTTTCCATCTCAGGGTCGGAAAGATCCCTGGAGCTAAGCACTTGTAGATTTCTTCTTTTATTTTCTTTTTGTTCAGCCACTGAGTCATGTCTCTTTTGCAACCCAGTAGACCGTAGCCCACCAACCTCCTCTGTCCATGGGATTCTCCAGGCAAGAATGGGTTGTTGCCACTCTCCAGAAATGGGTTGCCACTTCCTTCTCCATTTCTTCTTTATACTATCCCATATATATTTTTCTCCCCCCACCCCCGGGAAATAGCTTATCCATCTGTTGGGGGGTAGAAGAGGCATGGAGAAAGAATGGAAAATGAAGAGGAAGTATACCAATTAAAATTTTCAAATGCTACTGATCAATTTTAAAATTCACTGACTCCTTCTTGTCATCATTATTCTGTTAACCTCTTGCTGTGAACCCCTTGCTTGCTTATTTTATTTTGGATATTGCTTGTTTTAGATCTAGAATCTCCATTTGTTTCTTTCTTATCTATTCTATTTTGGGCTGAGATTTTGTATTGTTTCATTGACCCTGAGAAGATTTTCCTTTACATCATGAGTATAGTTACAACAGTTACTTTAAAAATCCTTGTCTGCTAATTCCAACATCCAGGTCATCTTGGACTCAGCTTCCAATGGATTGCCTTTTCTTTTAAGAATGGGTCACATTTTCCTATCTGTGTAATTTTTGGATTGTACCCTAAAATTTTGAATGTTATGGAGACTCTGGATTCTATTCTATCTTCCCCCTAAAGAGTGTTGATTTTGTTTAAATTTGTTTTAGGAAGTAGTTAACTTGGTTGGACCCAAACTGCAAATTCTACCAGTTGGGCAGCAGCTCAGTTCTCACTTCACCTCTTTTAGCCTCATCTGAGATGCTTTGGGTTTGCTGTGTGCAAAGATGCTTCAAAAGTCAGCCAGAGATTTGGATGGAATTTATCCATAGATCTGAGGCTCCCCATTTCTGACCATTTTTCTGTGACAGCAATTGTCTGTAACTCTTCCTCTGCGTCTTTGTGTGCAGGTTTTCTATTGGGGTTTTAACCAATAGCATTCACCCTTCAGGCAGTTCAGTTTTTAATTGTTCTCCAGAGCTTAAATTTGTTATCTGTGTCAAGATCAGTTCAACCAGCACTTACTTTGCCATTATCAGAGCAAAATTCCATATTTCGCTTAAAAAAGGATTTTAAGCTCTAAAAACTCATAAATCATAAATAAATAATAAATATAAAACATATATATATGTCTGTGTGTGTATATGCACTAGTGAAAAAGAATCCACCTGCCAATGTAGGAGATACAAGAAATGTGGGTTCCGTTCATCTTTCCATCTCAGGGTCGGAAAGATCCCTGGAGCAGGAAATGGCAACCCACTCTAATATTCTTGCCTGGGAAATCCCATGGACAGAGGAGCCTGGCGGGCTACAATCCATAGGGTCACAAAGAGTTGGACATGACTGAGTAGCGTGCGTGCACGCGCGCACACACACACACACACACACACACACAGATATGCTTATACATTGTTTTTCACTTTGTCACACTGTGAAAACTCCATCTGGGATATACAGAGTCAAAGAACCAGCTGGGAATGACTCTGAATTTGTAACCATTTCCCACCTCACCTCAGTCCTGGTTCCTCTTTAGGGGGAAAAAAAAAGGACAAAATTAATACTTGTCAAGTATCTTCTCTGTGTCAGACCCTTTGCCAGATGACTTGCCAGCTTAAATTACAGCTTCACTTTCATTTTACTGATGAGGAAATCTGGGCTTCAAGAGAGTAAGTAGATTGACAGAATGGCCAAGTTACAAAGTGAAGGAGCTGGAGTTTCCCCTCAGGCAATAGGGATGCTCCAGAGAGGCCATTTGCTGGACCCATGCCCTGCACTTTACGCATTCAGATGCCTCTATCTTTCTCAAGCAGTACTACCTAAGCTCAGCCAGAAATCACACAGCCAGAGGCCACTGGGTCCAGAGTGTTGGGGCTCCCCCCATGTCACATATAATGGGGTTCCATGTGATTCCCAGTTGATGGTCCTATGCAGGCCACAAACAAAGAGCTCCCAGTTGCAAACTGTCTGCTTTGAAATTTCTCCAACGAACCCTCGTAAATCACGAATACCAACCTTTCTCCTATTCTGCTGGTGGGGCTATAAATTGCCCTTTTTGGAAGACAACTTGGCAATTCCTTACAAAATTTTTCAGATTCTTTCACCAAGGAATTTCACTTCTAGGAACACAGCCTCAAGGAACAATCATTGAAAAACACTGAGATTTATGTACAAAGATGAACGTTGCAGCATCATTTGTAATAGTGAAAAAGCTGCAAAGAATTGAAATGTCCCAAAGTAGGGAACGGTTGAATAATATACGATACAGCCACACTATAGAATATTAAGATGCAGCTGCTAAAATTGTGTTCCTGGAAGTATTTAAGGACATGGGGAAATGCTGATGTATCTAAATGCTGAACTAAATAAAACAGTGCAGAACACAGCTCTTTATATATTATTATGCCATGTATTTGTGTGTGTGTGTCTGTGTGTGTGTTTATATATGCATGTACAGGTATGTATCTCTGTGCCTATCTGAAGGCACATACAGCAAAATGTTAACAGTGGTTATCTCTGGAGGCTGATATTACACAGATTTTTAAAATCTCTTCTCATACCACTTCCAGAAATGAGTGTGTATTGCTCTTAAAATCCAAAAAGAAACATTTAACTTATAACACCAGCAAAACAAACCTGAGTGTCAAAGAATAGAGAAGATGATAATACCTTTAAATACTGGAATTTCAAATACTCAAGGAGAATGAGGGTATTTCAAATCAAATAATTAACAGCCACATATCAGTTAAACTGTGTCACCTAACAGCTTCAAAACCTTGGTGACATATGACAAAAGTCATTTGTTTAACTCACAGAGCCTGTGAGTTGTCTGGGGTTGGCTGAGTCAGGCTGAGCTCCTTTGTGTGGCTCTGGGCTGAGCTGGGCTTGGGTAGCTGCAGCCAATCTGACCCACTTGCTTCTCATCCTTTCTGGTGGCTGAGGGCCCATTCGACTTCTCGTGATGAAGAGAGAGGTGCAAGATGGCGAGTCCCATGATGCCAGTACTCCGCAAGCATCACACACATCTAAAGAGAACCATCTGACCAAACCCCAAATCAAGGAGTAATCCCACTCCTTCAGCGGGAGAGAACGCAGAGGCACACATCACAGATTGTGAAGGATTGGGGCCATTAATTTCATTTCTGACAGTCGACCCTAGTTGACAGCTGCTTGCAGTTGGTCTGAGCTGGAGACCATGACGTAGCAGGTCATCCTTTGTGGAAAGTGACAGATTCCCACTCCTCCACCACCTCCTCCTCCACCAATGCCTTCCAGACAACACTTCTTGCTCCGTGGATATCAAGCATGCCGTGTGTCTGGATGCCAGCCATTTGAGTTTGTTTGTTTGATTTTGTTGTTTGGTTTGGGCTTTTTTTATATCACTCAAACCGTTAATTATCTTGGAGATGCCTATTAATTTGTCCCATCGCATATTTTACTGTAGCGTTCCTGATGACAGGAAGGAAAATAACAGTGTTCTGAAAGGCAAGTGGTTTGCCCAAGAAACAAAGAAATCACAGCCAAGAGTTACAGCCACACAGGCAGGGCCTTGCAAGACTGGTGCTGTGCTGCCCAAATGGAAGCCACTAATGAAATTTAACTTGGAATTAATTAAAATGTCATTAAAATGAAGAGCAAGTCACACTGCAACTTTCACACTCACGTGGGCCACATTTCACAGGTAAGTGGCTTCCATCATGGACGGTACCTAGAACAGTTCCTTTGGTGTGGAAAGTGTGGGTGGACAAGTGTCACTCAGATGACACATGACATGGACTACGATGTGGGTGGCGGTGCCCCTTGGAGGTGTGCGATCCTGCAGTCTTGATCCAGTGACCTAGATCACTCATGCCTGGGGAGCTCAGTATAATACTCTCTGTGCTATTTTTTCGATCAACATTTTTAACGTTGGCTCCTTTCTTCCTTTCCATCTAACCAACATGTTGCTGTTGTCCTTCTCCTTTAATCCGTTTCTGGACACCCAGTTGATCTCAGATATTTTGCAGAGAGTAACGGGCTCCATCGATATTCTAGTTCCTCCACTCGGTGCCCTCTGGCTCTGGACCATCTCACCTGCCAACGCCCGCTGCCTCACACTCTCAGCTCCAGCACGTTTGCCGTTCACCACACGTGTCGTGTCATTCCATGTCTCTGGACTTGGGGACTTTTGGACTTTCTCTCTCTGCAGCTAGAATGTTTTTGTCCCACTCATCACCTGGCCTCCTGAGGCTGAAACCCTGCCTGCCCATCAGAGGATGCTTCTCTGGACCACAGAGACTGAGGTACTTCTCTCTGTCCTTAGGCCTCCACCATATCCTGGGTTTGCTTTATCCTTGCCCCCTCTGCTCCACTGTCTGGCTTCCCTTTAAGGCTAGCAGCTCCCTCAGAATAGGGCATTTTGTCCAATTCAGATGATGAAGGTGGCCCTGAAGGCAGACCCACCAGAGGGTAAACTGCTGTTCCGTCACTTGCTGGCTGTGTAATCACAAACAAGATGCTTCAGCTTGTCTGTGTCTCATCTTTCTCAATAGCAAGATGAGGATAATAATAGGTGTGTTACAGGATGAACTGTGACAACACACGTAGGAAGCTTAGCAGTGCTTGGCACAGTTTAAGAACCTACTAAGTATTAGCTGGTCCTCTTTATATTACAAGAGTCTGGCATATAAGAGGTGTCCATTTATTGCTGCCTAAAACCAGTCAATCCTAAAGGAAATCAACCCCAAATACTCACTGGGAGGACTGATGCTGAAGCCGAAGTTCCAATACTTTGGCCACCTGATGCAAAGAGCCGACTCACTAGAAAACACCCTGATGCTGGGAAATATTGAGGGCAGGAGGAGAAGGGGGCAACAGAGGATGAGATGGTTAGAGAGCCTCGCCAACTCAATGGACATGAGTTTGAGCAAGATGGTGAAGGACAAGGAAGCCTGGTGTGCTGCAGTCCATGGCGTCACAAAGAGTCAGACACGACTTAGCATAGCAACTGAATGACAAGATAGGAGACCCAAACTACTTTAAAGGAAGTCCCCATGGGTTATCATGGTGCTAAAGAAGGCCCAGGTACTTTTAAATAGTTGCCCCCCAAAGGAACTGGTAGCAAAATTTGCTTATTATTGTCAAAGAGAAAGCATAGCTTTTTGTCTGGGTTTTCCCTTCAGACTCCCAACTAGGGAGCAACTCCAAATTTCCTTAAGAAGCCGCTTCCTTGGCTCTGAAAATAGTTAAGGACCTCTCCAGCAGAGCAGCTTTGCAGTAGTCTGTGGTTCAGTCAGAATAATAATCACCAAATGGCTATCATGTAGTGTGTATGTGTGTGGTGTGTGTGTGTGTGTCTGTGTCTCTGTGTGTGTGTGTGTGCACGTGCACACACTAAGTTGTTTCAGTCATGTCTTTGCGACCCCATGGACTGGAGCCCACCAGGCTCCTCTGTCTGTGTAATTTTCCAGGCAAGAATACTGGAGTGGATTGCCATGCCCTCCTCCAGGGAATGTTCCACACCCAGGAATCAAATCTGCACCTCTGTATGTTTCCTGCATTGGCAGGTGGGTTCTTTACCACTAGCACCAGCTGGGAAGCTGCATATTAATAAATGTCAGTGATTCTCTAATGAGGGCATTTCCCCCCCTCCCAACCATGGACACCCATCAGGTTATGGTGACGGTGTGAGTTGTCACAGCTAAGAGTGGAAGGCGCCACTGGCATCTAGTGGGTGGAGACCAGAGATACTGCTTGACATCTACACAACCAGGATGGCCCTGCTCCCCACAGTGAAGAATGATCTGGTCCAAGAGATCAACAGGGTCCAGGCAGAGAAACTGGAAATGTTCCAAGACAATGGGAACTGCAAGGAAGGTCTCATTTAGTCTCACGCTGATGATTTATGAGTGAGGCACTGTTATTAATATTACTGTTACTGCCCCATTTTCCAGATGAGGAAACTGAGGCTCAGCTACACACACCGCTCTGAGTGACACAGCCAGAAAGTGGGAGAAACCTGATTTGCATCCAGGCGGTAGGAAGCAGAGCCACATATCAGCAGGGGGGAGGGGGGTAGGCTATGTACCCTCTACACTCATGGAGTGGAACAGTGAGGACCCCAGTTTGTCACCGTTGAACCTGGCATCTGTCTGATTTCCGGCGCACGGTCTGTTAAGCCATATAAGCTTCTGTTTCCCCATCTGTAAAACGGGGGAAGCAGGCCCACCTCACGGGGTTGTTTTAAGGGTTACATCTGACCATGAACGTACACGGCCTGACAAGTAGTCTGCCGCTCATTAAATGGTCACTGCTGCTGCTGTTACCGTTGTCCTTGTCAACATCACTATTATTATTCCCATCCCTACGGAGGCCCAGATTCCCTCCCACCTGAGCCCAAGGGAACAGAACTCAGTTCTGCAGCTGGTCCCAATGCGCCAGCTGGCTCCCAGGGAGCAGTGGGCTGCCACCTCCCCAAAGCCAGATTTCTCCCCTGCAGAAGGGAGCTTGCACCTTGCCACGGGGGGGCCGCGGCAGCTCCCAGGGAAAGAGGCAGGTGCTCTGGCCTGATCCCCGCCGCGGGACCCGGCGCAAGAGGCTGGACCGCTCACAGGCTGCTCCTTCTCTCCCGGGGGTTTGTTTCTCTGGGTTCTTCTGTCAAGAAGCACCGAGGAAGCAGTCATCCTTTGGCCTTGCCCCAGGTTCATGCTGTCCTCGGAGGCTCTGTTCCCCGGCACCAGGAGGGAAAAGGTGGCCAAAGGGGAGAAGTGGAACTCTTTGAAGAGAAAGATAATGTCTCGCTGCTCACTGTCTGGGAATGCCTGTGTTTTGGAAGGTGCCAGGAGAATGCAGCAGCCAAACAGGAGAGAATATGCTCGAAAAGCTTTCAAAACACAGGAGCTGGGGTTAAGGCCGTGATTTCACGAGACCTCTCAGAGCCACAGCCAGTTTCACGTCACATCTCTATTGATAACTATAGTAAGAGGGTCCACCAGGTAGCCCACTGTGATGGGCATTGTTCTAAGTGTTTTGTGCTCATCATCCATAATCCTGCAATCGGGGCTCCCTTGCAGAGGATGGTTGTGTTAGCACATAAAAGATGCTTGTGTGTGCATGCTAAGTCACTTCAGTCACATCCAACTCTATGCAATCCTATGGACTGTAGCCCACCAGGCTCCTCTGTTCATGGGATTCTCCAGGCAAGAATACTGGAGTGGATGCCATGCCCTCCTCCAGAGGATCTTTCTGACCCAGGGATCAAATCCAAGTCTCTTATGTCTCTCCTGCATTGCAGGCAGATTCTTTACTGCTGAGCTATCAGGGAAGCTCAAAATATGCTTAGAAAGGGGCAAGTAGGCAACAATATGTACTGGTCAGCCTTACCATCCTCATCACTGCTACAGCATTACTATTCTTACAACCCTGCAAGACAAATCTTATCTCTACACAACAGTAGGCCAACCACTGGCTTAGAGAGGCTGATATTTGCCCAAAGCCACAAAGGAAGCAGGAAAGTGCAGCGATTAAACCAAAGGCTTTGGTGCCCGAATGCCAGTGTTCAGCTCCTAGCTCTGCTGGTTAGTAATCGCTTGACAAGTTGGACAAGTTAAGTCTCCCTCTGAGCCCTGGATTTCTCTCTTGCAAAATGAAGAAAGAGACTAAAATAAAGCTTCAGGTGATGATTCGACCTGTTTGTTTCATTACAAAAGCTCAACTCTGGAGTTCAGAAAGGAGAAATTAAAAGATTTGAGTTTTGTGAAGACTGAGACCTCCTTGTGCTTAAGGAATGAGGAACTGAGTTCCTGTGGCTAATAATATATGGGCTCTGCTCTTAATGGTCAGAGAGGATTCTCCTGATCTGCCGTGTGTGTGCGCTCAGTTGTTCAGTCATGTCTGACTCTTTGTGACCCCATGGACTATAGCCTACCAGGCTCCTCTGTCCATGGAATTCTCCAGGCAAGAACACTGGAGTGGGTTGCCATTTCCTTCTCCAGGGGATCTTCTCAACCCAGGGCTCAAACCCACATCTCTGTGTCTCCTGCATTAGCAGGAGGATTCTTTACCACTAGCACCACCCGATGGAGAAAGCAATGGCACCCCACTCCAGTACTCTTGCCTGGAAAATCCCATGGACGGAGGAGCCTGGAAGGCTGCAGTCCATGGGGTCTCGAAGAGTCTGACACGACTGAGAGACTTCACTTTCACTTTTCACTTTCATACATTGGAGAAGGAAATGGCAACCCACTCCAGTGTTCTTGCCTGGAGAATCCCAGGGGCAGAGCCTGATAGTCTGCCGTCTATGGGGTCACACAGGGTCAGACATGACTGAAGTGACTTGGTAGCAGCAGCAGCACCACCTGGTAAAGGCTATTATGAGGAATGAGGCGGCAGGCAGGAGTAGGGTGTGGAGGCGAAAGGGGCAGGGCAGGAAGGAGAGGCAGAGGAGAGAGGAGATCCAATACCAGAGGCTCTGAACCCAACATGGTTTTGAGTGGGACCAATTTCAGAGTGGTCAAGAGAGACCCTCCCGGATACCTATGACCTCTGCTAGACCAGAGTCTCTCCTGCTGACCACTCCTCCTCAGATGATGCTTTAGGACGGAGAGGCATCTGCCCGTGGTCAAGGTCTTCCTTCCTGCCAAGCATAGCCGCTGCATGTGCACCGCCTCCCCAGCACCTGACGACCATAAGACTCAGGGCCACCTCTGCACACCTAGCAAGGCAGCAAGGAAGACACTCCCTTCCTCCAGCCATGTATGATGCGCTACAGGGATCCCACTCAGGTATCCTGAGCTGAGCCAGTAGGCGTGGATACCACACCGCCCCACTGAGCTGTGCACTGTGCTAAGTCCCTTCAGGCATGTCTGACTCTTTGCGACCCTATGGACTGTAGCCTGCCAGGCTCCTCTTTCCATGGGATTCTCTAGGCAAGAATACTAGAGTGAGTTGCTATTTCCTACTCCAGGGGATCTTCCCAACCCAGGAATGGAACCTGAGTCTCTTAAGTCTCCTGCACTGGCAAGGGGGTTCTTTACCACTAGCATCGCCTTATTAGTGTCCAAGGTCATCATCATTATCACCTTCATCATCATTGCAGGTTGGAAGAATCTTCTGAGTTCTGCACTCAACCTCTCCAAAGCCTCTGACCCTCCGCAGCAGTGACCTCTTTCCTCTGCTTATCCAGAAACCTGGAAGCAAAGCCACCCTTAATGTTTCCCTACCTCTAACTATGCAGGCTGGTCAGTAAGCCTCCCCTACTAGGCGATGGGAATACAGGAAGGAGCCTGGGTCTCCACTCACTCTGCTTCTGAGGGAAAAGGGGGTGCTGGGGGAGGACGAGGCTTTTATACACAAAGCAGATGCGCCATAAACTCATACACCCCGGGCACAGACACTCCGGGGGAAATGCTGCCGATTTTACCCACTCGTTCCTCTGAAAATAACTGCACACAACTACCTGCCAAGTTTCCGGAACAGAACAAGTGCTGAGGAATAGGGAACTGATGGAGAGATGGAGTTTTGTGTAACAGGAAGTAAACCACATTGCTTGGTCCACCAACAGGTCTCTAAAAATATCTGTAATGGACTTTATCATGTCAAATGTTTTTAACAGCAGCTATACGGATTGCTGGGCTTCCTTGGTGGCTCAGTTGATAAGAATCCGCCTGCAGTGCAGGAGACTTGGGTTTGATCCCTGGGTTGGGAAGATTCCCTGGAGGAGAGAATGGCAACCCATTCCAGTATTCTTGCCTGGAGAATCCCATGGACAAAGGAGCCTGGCAGGCTGCAGTCCACGGACTCACAAAGAATTGGACACAACTGAGCGACTAAGCACAGAACATATGGATTGCTACCGTTTTAAAAGCAGCTACTCTATTCTGGCTCTGCCTTTTACATGCACATTCCATTTAACTCTGCTGGTACTAGAAGCATCACCATTTTTACAGATGAGTAAAGTGAGGCTGAGGCTGAGTGATGCTGGAAGGGATTGAGGGCAGGAGGAGAAGGGGACGACAGAGGATGAGATGGCTGGATGGCTTCACTGACTCGATGGACGTGAGTCTGAGTGAACTCTGGGAGCTGGTGATGGACAGGGAGGCCTGGGTGCTTCGATTCATGGGGTCACAAAGAGTCGGGCACAACTAAGTGACTGAACTGAACTGAACTGAACTGAAAGTGAGGCTCAGATAGGTTAAGTACCTACCCCATGGCCACACAGAATATCAGAATCAAAGTTCAAATTCGCTCTGACTTCTGAACTCTTTCCTTCTAAAACTGCCTCTCAAACAATCCATTCGGATGGAGGATGGAGATAAGATTGATAGATGAGAGAGAGGACAGAGATAGATGAGATAGAGATAGGTAGAGTGATAGATGAAAGATAGATAGATGAGGAAAAAAACTGAAAATACCGGTGATGAGTGTAAAACATATCTCAACACACACTATTCTAGTCGATGCAGCTCAAGTTCCTAGAGGTTGAATAAAACCAGCTCTAAGTCACACAATGAGCTAAAAATAGGCCTCACTGGTCTCATATTCAGTGACTGATGCTGAAGCTGACCTTACTACTTTGCTATATGTCAGGCACTGAACTAGGCACTAGAGACAAGGCTTGCCCTCATGGAGCTTAAAGCCCAGCGAGGTGGACAGACTGAAAGGAGCAATCAACAGCAAGCTGGGTCTGTGCTGTGATAGGCAGACCCTGTCTTGGGGTCAAGGAAGGCATCCTTGAAGAGGAAGGGTTTAGCCCAATAGTGTCTGGAAGAGAAAGCAATGGGGAAGGACAGAGGGGCTAGAGACAGGGGTCAGCCGGAGCATCTGCTGGCAGGGATGGTGGCAGCAGAGAAGACTTAGGCTAGAAGCCAGATCACGTGGGAGTCTGGGGCCGTGCTTATAACTTGAACAGCATCCCGGCAGCAATGAAGCCCTGTTGGAGACTGTTGGCAAGGAGCTAACTTGAGCAGTGTGTGCTTAAGAAAGACCCCTTGGCCTGCTGGGGGGCTGCAAACACCTGTTAGGAGAACACTGGAGTCATCAAGGTGAGGCTCAATAGGAGAGTGGACAGATGGGCAGTATAGGGATGGAAAGAAGTGGACAAGTTGGAAAATGCCTAAAGAAAGAACGGACAAGATGTGGCTGAACGTAGGGTCAATGGTGGCCAGATGGACCATTACTTGAGGACCTTACTATTTTGAAAGCAATATTTTGTTGTTAGACTTTAGGCCCCGATTTTTGGTTCACAATCCATAGTCCCTTAACAATTACATGGAGAAGGAAATGGCAACCCACTCCAGTACTCTTGCCTGGAAAATCCCATGGACAGAGGAGCATGGTGGGCTACAGTCCACAGGGTTGCAAAGAGTCAGACACGATTGAGTGACTTCACTTCTAACAATTACAGGTAAGTCTAATCAAAGCTGTGGGTTTTTCCAGTAGTCATGTATGGATGTGAGAGTTGGACTATAAAGAAAGCTGAGCACTGAAGAATTGATGCTTTTGAACTGTGGTGTTGGAGAAGACTCTTGAGAGTCCCTCGGACAGCAAGGAGATCCAACCAGTCCATCCTAAAGGAAATCAGTCCTGAACATTCATTGAAAGGACTGATGCTAAAGCTGAAACTCCAATACTTTGGCAAAGAACTGACTCATTGGAGAAGACCCTGATGCTGGGAAAGATTGAAGGCGGGAGAAGAAGGGGATGACAGAGGATGAAATGGTTGGATGGCATCACCAACTCGATGGGCATGAGTTTGAGTAAGTTCCGTGAGTTGGTGATGGACAGGGAAGCCTGGCGTGCTGCAATCTATGGGGTCACAAAGAGTCAGACGTGACTGAGCAAATTAACTGAACTGAACTGATCCCAACTCCTAGTTGGGTATTGATTCTGATTCTAATCCCATCTTTTGTATGAGAGAACTGCCTCTCCAGTGAGAAATCTTTCGAGTATGTGTAAAAAAATTGTTTTGCTTCATCCTGGGTGTGGTGCCCCCATGCAAATATGCTAAGTTCCTTCAGTCATGTCCCAACTCTTTGTGACCCCATGGTTGCCATGCCCTTCTTCAGGGGATCTTCCCCTATGATAACAGAGTAATGCCCCCCTCCAAGATGCTCACATCCTAATCCCCAGAATCTGTCAATATATCACTTTACATGGCAAGGGGATTTAGCAAATGTAGTGAAGAAGGATCTTGAGGTGTGGAGATTAGTCTGGATTATCCATAAGGAGAAGGGGGGAAGGCTAAGAAAAAAGGAGATGGGATGAAGGAGGCAGAGGTTGGGATGCTGCACTTGAAGATGGAGGAAGGGGCTGTGAGACAGGGAATACAGGAAGCCTCTAGAATCTGGAGAAGAAGAGGAAACAGACTCTACTCCAGGGCCTCCAGAAGGAGAACAGCACTGCTGACTCCTTGACTTTAGCCCCATGAGGCCCATTTTGGACTTCTGACTGGAACTATTAATAAATTTGTCATTTCAAGGTGCCAAGTTTGTGCTAACTTCTTACAGCAGCCATAGGGAAATAATACAATGGGAATCTTAAAGATAAAGTGTAGTCGCTCAGTGGTCACTGACTCTTTGTGACCCTGTGGACTGTAAGCCCGCCAGGCTCCTCTGTCCACGGGATGCCCCAGGCAAGAATACTGGAGTGAGTAGCCATATCCTTCTCCAGGGGATCTTCCTGATCCAGGGATCGAACCTGGGTCTTCTGCATTGTAGGCAGATTCCTTACCATCTGAACAACCAGGAAGGCCCACACTCATGCAAGGGGACATGTAAAGAGAGAAGACAGAAGGACCTCCCTGGTGGTCCAGTGGTTAAGAAGCTACCCTCCAATGCAGGGGACACAGGTTTGATCCATGGTCAGGAAGCTAAGGTCCTACATGCCTCTGGGCAACTAAGCCCGTGTACCCCAACTGCTGAGCTCACAGCTAGACAGAAGCCACAACAAAGACTCAGTACAGTCAAATAAATAAATAAATATTTTTAAAAAATAAATAGGGATGATAGAAACAGAGAGCTACCATCACAAACAAAATAAGAACAGAGTACAGTAGCTACCTATGGTTATGGGGACTGAACTATATTCCCCATCTCTCCAAAACAGATATGCATGCGCGCTCACCTGAGTCTGACTCTTTGCAACACTATGGACTGTAGCCTGCTAGGCTCCTCTTGTCCAAGGGATTCTCCAGGCAGGAATACTGGTGTGGGTTGCCATGCCCTCCTCCAGGGGATCTTCCCAATTCAGGAATCGAACCCACAGCTCTTGCATTGCAGAAAGATTCTTTACCCACTGAGCCACCTGGGAAGCCTCCCAAAAAGATATGTTGAAATCCTAATGTGCAGTACCTTTGAATACTTTACTTGGAAACAGGATCACTGCAGACATCATCAGTTAATATAAAGCCCTACTGGCACAGGTCAAGCCCCTAATCCAATATGACTGGTGTACTTACAAGAAGAAGGAAAGCTGGTCACAGATACAGACATGGGGAGAGTGCCACATGGTGACGAGGCAGAGACTCAGGTTATATGGCTACAAACCAAGGAAAGTCAAATATCATTAGCAACCACAGAGGCTAGGAAGAGTGAAGGAAGGATTCTGCTAGTTTTCAGGGGGAGCATGGTTGTGCAGACACCTTGATCTCAGATCTCCAACCTCCAGAAACACACATGAGACAATACATTTCTCTCGTTTTAAGCCATCTACTTTGTTGTACTTTGTTATGACAGCCCAAGCAACATAATACACCTACTTTCATGAAGCCCCATCTATTGGACTTTGGGGATGTTGTTACTGAATATGTTGCATTTTTGCAACTATAGGCATATTTTTTCAGCACCTCTTACTGCCAAATATCAAAGTTTATCAGATTTCCATGTTTCTGAAACTTCTTAACTAAAATATGTACATTTATTATCAATTATCTTCCTTCCTTTCATTCTTCTTCACTTATTCCTTTCCTTCTACCACCAAAAGACCACTCTTCAATTGGTGGTGCATCTTACAATCAAGAGAATTTTAGAATCAAGAAAATTAAACATGTGATTATCCAGTAGACTTTAAGCATCAGGAATGCAAGGATACCTACAACTCCCAATACTGAGAGTGGAGCCGCCAGGCAGGTTGTCATCCAGTTTAGTAAATAATTGTGTGTTCAAGGAGGGGTCTAAGAGGACAGGAGGTAATGGTCTAGATATTACCCATAGTACTAGGAAGGGATTAAATGAGGTTAAATGAGGCCCAAAGCAGCTGAGTCCCAAAGAATTGATGCTTTTGAACTGTGGTGCTGGAGAAGACTCTTGAGCGTCCCTTGGATTGCAAGGAGATCAAACCAGTCAATCCTAAAAGAAATCAACCCTGATTATTCATTGGAAGGACTGATGCTGAAGCTGAAGCTCTAATACTTTGGCCACCTGATGCAAAGAGTAGACTCATTGGAAAGGACCCCAATGGTGGGAAAGATTGAGGGCAGGAGGAGAAGGGGGCGACAGAGGATGAGATGGTTGGATGGCATCACAGACTCAATGGACATGAGTTTAAGCAGACTCCTGGAGATAGTGAAGGACAGGGAAGCCTGGTGCACTTCATTCCATGGGGTTGCAAAGAGCTGGACACAACCGAGTGACTGAAGAGCAACAATGAATGAGGCTCCCAGCAAGCATATCCCCCACCATGAAGTATGAGTTTCTTCCCTCAGTCCCATTCAGTTCTATGACTGTAATTCTAATAGAACATTTAATTCTATGTTGAGAACTCCATGTGGTCACACAGACTCCCTTTTAAGTTTCTGCAGTTAAAATCCTCCAGAGCCACATTCACTTCTGAAGAACATCACCAGGAAGGTCGGGGAAATGGCCACTTCCTGGAGAACGGGAGTGAGGAGAGAGGAACAAGGCTGGGGAGACGAGCAGCTGGGAAAAAGTCTCAGAGGTGCATAAATCCCAGGGCGCGTCCCCAGGGACGTGGTCCAGGACAGGAGGCCGTGTGCAAGTGAGTCAGTCGATCCCTGCAGCCGGCTTAGCCCCAGGCATTAGGCTTGGCTCAGTCTTCAACCCAGTGGACGATGACAACCATTGGACCTCTGGGGTCCTCATGCAAACAAGAAGGGTTTGAGTCTAGGTAAGGGAGTGACAGCTGGGGTAACCAGTGAGACCGGTGCTCTGGGGTGGCAGTGGGGAGGGTGGGGGGAAGGAGGAGTGGGTTGATGGCCAAACAGCAGGAATTCTCAACCAGGGCTCAACTATAACCCCCAGGGAACATTTGGCAATGTCTGGAAACACATTTTGTTTGTCACTGCTAGGGGACTAGATTGGGCGTTACTGGCATTTCACTTTTCACTTTCATGCATTGGAGAAGGAAATGGCAACCCACTCCAGTATCCTTGCCTGGAGAATCCCAGGGATGGGGAAGCCTGGTGGGCAGCTGTCTATGGGGTCGCACAGAGTCAGACACGACTGAAGCAACTTAGCAGCAGCAAAAGCAGTGGGAAGAGGCCAGGAATGTGGTTCAACATTCTACAATGCACAGAACAGCCTCCCTTGATAACAAAGAATTAATCTGGCCCAAGACATCAATAGTGCCAAGTTTGAATAATCCTGGCCTATAGTCTACCAGCATTCAGGTTTGATTTATATCTTTAAAATACATTTTTAAGTAGTGGGAGAGGGTAACTAGAGAAAGATAAGAGAGGTAAATTGAAGGGTGGGTGGATGGACAGAGACACAGAAAACCACAGGTATCACCAGTGCAGAAAACACTGGTAACGCCAGTCATCAGTTAGATTGTGCTTGAGGACCAAGCACATCCCACATGAGTTACGAGACCTCGCTCAGGAAAAAACATGCTCACTTACCAGGCTAACCCACAGCAAACAGCTGCTGAGGAGCAGGTCTGACTGGCAAAACCACCACAGCTGCCTTTTTGCTCTGTGGGCTCGTCTCCATCTGCCTCCGGTGAGAAGGCGGCAGGGTCAGGTAGCCGCCCACAGCAGGTCACAGTCGGGCAGTGAATTGGGAAGGAGACAGCCTCCCTGAAGACCGCCCAACTTGGGTCGCCCCCCTTTTTATATAACTCACTCTTCTGCACAGCACTTGTCACAAGTGTAATTCAGGAACAACTGGTATTATCAGGTTAAGAACTATCTCCCCCATCTGACCATAAGCCCCATGACAGTTTGTACCTTGTGCATCCTGCCCCCAGCAGCGTCTCCAGCAACAAGCCGATATTCTCATTATGTGTCTGTCAAATGAATAAGCAACTGCAGGTGACGACAGCACCATCGGAACCAGATCCCAACCCACGTGGCCTTGACAGATGAGAGGTCCCGAGGAGGGCTGAAATCAAGGCTGCCTCCCGATATCTGGGTCATGTCACCACCATCCATGGGGTCACCTCTTCTGTCTGCTCAGCTTCATCACCCGGTATCTTAAAGCCAAGGGGCCACACTGGGTCTCTCCTGCTCCCAGCCATATCCACCCCAAGGAGCAGTGTGGGAAATGGTGCTCAAGAGAGCGGGGCAGAAGAGTCTGGGCCATGTGAAATCAGGGTCTGAAAGAACATAGATGTAACTCAGACAAATGTGTGGACATGTTTAGCATCTTCATTTTCCTTCCGAGTACCACTTACTCATCCAGGGCCCAAATGGTAGTTAAGTTTTCTTCCCCAAGGGGACAGACTGCAGACACCAGAGAGGGGAGGTTGAGAGGGGCACAGGATGAGAAGACTGGATGCCACCTCTGCTGCAGAGGGCATGAGGGGGCGCATCAGGGAGTGGCTACCTTCCAGGGCAGCTGCAGCCTCCTGCAAGGTTATCTGGAATGTGACGGGGCAATAAAAGTGAGTCATCGTCACCCAGCCAGAGCCAACTCAGCCGCCTGGGGCTCCGTGAAGCGTGTCCCCAGATGCAAAGTTACTCAAATTCCGGAATGAGTTTTGCCTTAATAAAGGGCATAAAAATGTCCGTGCCCATAAAGACCGGCTGCTGTGTAGAGCCAGCGTGGCTGACAGAGCCAGGGTGATCAGCTGACCGGCGCCAACTGAAACGAGCCTCATGCTGGAGACAGACAGTGTCATACCCTTTAGAGACATCTGTCCTCAGGCTCCTAACCCAGCTCCCTGGCTGCCTAGCTGTGTGACCTTGGGCAAGAGCATCTCCTCTCTGATCTTCAGGTTCCACACACCTAAATGATCACCAAGTGCCCTTCCTACTCTGAAATTCATGCCACAGCTATGAATAGATCTGTGCACTATTTCTCTCAGGGTTGATGTTTGCATTTTAACCAGAAGTGTCCACTCACTCCAGCAGCCTACTGGAGAAGGTTAGAGGTACCAGAAGACAGTTGTTCAGGTTCAAATCCTGGCCTCATCAACAATGACCCTCTGTGACTTCAGACAGGTTCCTTAACCTCTCGGAGCATCTGTGCCTTCATGCTAAGGATAATACAACCAACAGAAAGACGAAGCTCTTTTTCAAAATCCTCAGCCCATCTTGTGGTTGGATTCCCCAGGATCCAACATCTCTGTGCTGAGGTTTCTGGGCCCTTCTGTTTGGGACAGAAGCCAGAGCATCAGGACAACCACCACCATCTGCTCCACAAAGCACCCCCTCCTGGGAAGGCATTTGTGATTCTTGAATAAGAAAGTTGTGAAGAAGGCAGCAGCACCAAAAAGAGGTCAGGGCGTGAGCTTTGAGCCTTCAGACCCGGGTTTCCACATTAGTACCATGATGAACCAACTTGGTCAAGTGACTGAACCTGGGTCTCAGGCTCCCCATCTGCAACATGAGGATAACACTATTAATATGTATATGTTCCTCTTAAGACAGAGTTTCGGGAAGATGATGCACTCTTTGCTCAGTGCTTGGCACATAGCAGGCCCTCAATGAGCATTAGCTCTTATGTGTCATTGCTCCTACAACCTTATGGAAGACCCCCTCGGGGTGGGCCCCCTTGGCCCGCTCACTTTCACTCTCTCTTTATCACTGCCATCTCTGAAGAGGTGCACCCCCGCCCTCCACAGAGCCCCTTGCACGCTGTTCCACGCCCAGCACACAAGCCGGGTGGCCTTCAGTACACAGGGTCCTGAGGCAGCCCACCCACTCTGCACTCCATCTCAAGCTGTGCACTCCCAACACCCCCTGCCCAGGGCCCCTGTCCCCTCCCAGCCACCTCCTCCGCCTACCCACATGAGGGCGCCCACGTGGGTGACCATGCTCCTGTCCAGGTGGGCGCCAGTGGGAGGAGAGCTGCGACTGCTGAGGCGGAATCAGAAGAGCAGGTCTCCCCGGCCTCTCACTCACTAATCTGCTGCAACCTGGCTCCCTCCCCGGGCCACCCAAACCTGCCAGATCCACTGAGGCCTCCCACTCAACAAGCCTGGCATCCTGTTTAGGGTCCCGCACGTCTCCTGTGCTCGGTCGCTTCAGTTGTCTCCGACTCTTTGCGAACCCTATGGACTGCAGCCTGCCAGGGTCCTCAGTCCATGAACTGTCCAGGCAAGAATACTGGAGTGGGTTGCCTTGCCCTCCTCCAGGGAATCTTCCCAAACTGGGGCTCTGAACCCAGGCACCCCAGACAGCAGGCCGATTCTTTACCACTGAGCCACTGGGGAAGCCCTGCCTGTCTCCTGGGAGCATGTGATTTTGATAACTACCAGGCCCACCACCACCTTCTAATCCCTCTGATTCGCATGCTCCTGCTATTGCCTCCCTTCCTGTGTAGATTCGCTCACTCCTACACTTGTCCACTCCCTAAACTGGATGTTGCTGGAATATGGTAAAGAACAAGGCAGACCCTAAGGAGACAGTATGCTCCTATGGCAAGAGACTTTGTATCAACACCACCTGGATTCACATCCCAGTTCCATCAGAAAGCTGTGTGCCTCCCAGCTGCTTGCTCACCCTCTCTGTGAGCAAGAGGTGGGGGATCTGTTTACGGTTTCTCATTTACGGTGGGGGATCTGTTTCCCCCACCGTAAATGAGAAACCCCTGGAGGGATTTCTTGGGTGCCTAGCAAGTGTTTCGTACAGTGGGTTTCCTCTGTTGCCCTACCCTAATCCATTTTCTGCATGGCAGCCAGAAAGATCTTGAAACATAGATTAGGTCTTGGCAACTGCTCACCCAAAACCCCTCCCAAGGCTTCCCCGTTGCCCAAAGCATAAAATCCAGACTCCACTGTGGCTCACATGCCCTGACGACCCTGGGGCCTCACGTGGGGCCTCTCGCCTTGGCTCAGAAAATTCCAGCCACACAAGTTCACTCCTCCAGCAGGACTGACGTGGTGCTGTCCCCTCTGCCGGGAATGTTGTTGCTGTTCAGTCGCTAAGTCCTGTCCAACTCCCTGCAAGCCCAGGGACTACGGTATGCTAGGCTCCCGTCCTTCACTATCTCCCAGAGTTTGCTCAGACTCATGTCCATTGAGTCAGAGATGCTATCTAACCACGTCATCTTCTGCCGCCCCCTTTTCCTCCCACCTTAGATCTTTCCCAGCATCAGGGTCTTTTCCAAGAGTTGGCTCTTGGCATCAGGTGGCCAAAGTACAGGACCGGAAGCAGGGGGTGTGATCAGGGAGAGAAGCCGAGGCTGCCATTGGGGCAGGGACTTGGCAGAGTCTCTCGGAGGAGGCTGGAGTTTCTCCTGAGGCCACCAGGAGGCCCCCGAGGACAGGCTGGACCGGCTGGAGCAGCTTCCCCAGGAAGCAGCCCTGAGGGGGTTAGCAGCGAGCTGGCTGCGGCCATAAAGAGTTTGTAAAGAAATAAAAGGGCCTGAATGAGGGTCATAAAGGCGATTTATACCCTCTCTGTAGCACATCACTTGGCTTGCATTAGAATTAGTGGGCATGCTTGTCACAGCCCCCCACTCAACGGTGAGGTCCTCAAGTGCAAGGAAAGACTGCGAACGTACTGGCCGAAGAGGGCTGCTCGACCTTGGCTCCAGTGACAGCCGGGGCTGATGATTCTCTGTTGCTGGGTGCGGGGGGCAGGGTGTGGAACTGTAGGTGTTCAGCAGCACCCCCAGACTTCACCCACTGGATGCCAGCAGCATCTCCAGATGCTCCCTATGTCTCCAAGCGGTGTCCCCGCTGGGGACAAAACCGCCCTTGGTGGACAACTCCTGGGTTAAAGTACTGGGCCACAGGAGCTGGACTCATCTTGGCTCTGCTGCTTCCCAGCCGGGTGCCTCGAGCAGAGTACTTCACCTTCTGGCCCTCTGTTTCCTGACCTGTCAAGTGGGGATGACGAAGTATCGACCTCAGAGAGTCTTTGCAAGAATTAAACACAATGATTCATGTGCCGCGCACGAGGTAAACACTCAGTGAATGCCAGCTATCTCTGGCCTATATTTTAAGGAAACAAGCACTTAGCCTAAGGTGGGGACGGACGTTTAAGTTCTTCACAGATGTCAGCTACAGGACTCGTTTCCGTGGTGTAGTGGTTATCGCGTTCGCCTCCCAAATGTCAGCTACTATTGCCTCTGTTCTTTTCTTACTCCTATCTGCCGTACTCCCCATGGCACTTGGGTGGGCCTTGCCTTATTTGCCAAGTGAAGGTCAGCGGACTGGAATGAGAAAGCAGATGCCTGTGAACATGTGACCTAGCTACTGCTGGCACTTTCTTATCCTCTCTGGCTGGCACCTCAAACATTGGGGTGCTTATGGTGCCCATGACTTAGCAACTACTCTCTCCACCCAAGAATTTTCTAAGGGAGTGTTTGAAGGAATACTAAATTTAAAAGCTATTTCTCCTAAAAAAATGTTTTCAGGCCAGAAAATGCAGGATGTCCCATCCCTTTTCAAACAAATTAAACAGATTCAGTTAATAAAGGCTCTGAGAAGTCCTGCAGCCAACATTACTAGATTTTTAAGATCTGGGAAATCAAGGATCGAGTCTTCCTCACTATAATATCCCCACTCCTTGGATAATGCTGAACAAACAAAGGCACTCAAGGGACTTCTCTGGTGGTCCAGTGGTTAAATAAGAATCTGCCTTCCAATGCAGGGGGCATGGGTTTGATCCCTGGTCAGAGGACTAGGATCCCACATGCCTCAGAGCAACTAAGCCCCCGTGGTGAAAAAACTGAGCCTGTGAACCACGACGAGAGAGTACGTTCACTGCAACAAAAGATGCCCGTGATGTAAGGAAGATGCCAAGTGCCGCAACTAAGATCTGACACAGCCAAATAAATAACTTTAAAAAGGCACTCGGTAAACATGTGAAAAATGCATAAGTGAAATGAACATTTATATGAATGAACTTGCTAATTTAAAAGGTCAGTGTGGCTGTGTTTAACCCAGTGTTTCCTAATTTTCTGAATCACCACACCGTGGATATCCCCTAGGACTAGCCCCACCTCCACCTGCAAAACACTTTGGAAAAAATAGCCCCTCCCTGAGATGGCAAGGCAAAGGTGAGTGAGTACAAAGGCAGGGCGGCTCACCGTACACGTTTCTGGATTCTACAGCTCACAGTGACTTCATCTTCAATTAAAATTAAGTGAAAACATTTTACTCCAAAACGAGTCCAGAGCAATTGAAAAGAAAATGCCCTCTTAGGACTCTTGACGAAAGGACTCCATTTTATACAAGAAATGTGACAATCTATGTGCCATTTTGTGGGCAGTGAGTGGTGAAGCAAATATCACCCATACAAGTGACATGAACCTCACTCCCCACACCTGAAGACGTTTCTGCCACTGCAAACACCGTAATTCCTACACCCCCAGAGGCTACATTTTTCCCATGCCATGGTTCTGTTCAACAGCAGTTCTGTCCAGTGGCATGTTGGGCAAAGGTCAAGACAATGGCCTACTGCAAACTCAGTTCCAGGTTCTGATTTTTTTCTTGTATATATGTCTGCTGCTGCTGCTAAGTCGCATCAGTCGTGTCCAACTCTGTGCGACCCCATAGACGGAAGCCCACCAGGCTCCTCTGTCCCTGGGATTCTCCAGGCAAGAATACTGGAGTGGGTTGCCATTTCCTTCTCCAATGCATATATGTCTAGTAAGCAAAATATAAACCACTGTGGAAAAACATGCTTCAGGGGCACAGAAGGCTTTGCAACAGAAATGCAAACAGAATCTCAGTTGAAATAAGCTCTAACATCTGTACGGGGCTCACTGTACGTCAGATTCCATTCCAGGCACTTCACATGGGCAAGCTCATCTAATCCTCACAGCAGTCCTAACAGGTGGGTCCTAGTGGCATTCCCCTTTTATAAAGGCATATTGTAGCTCAAGGAGATAAAGTGACTGGGCCCAGGACACATAGCCAGTGAGGGTGAGAAGCTGGCATCTGGACCACTGGCTTTACACTCTGCAACCTCAGTGACTGGCAGTAATCACCAATGCTATTTTTACTTTCAAGAAAACTTTAACATGCACTTGGAGTCTCCATTCATACCATTGCTCATGTTCAGTCATTTCAGTCGTGTCCAACTCTTTGCAGCACTATGGACTGTAACCCGCCAGGCTCCTCTGTCCATGGGATTCTCCAGGCAAGAATATTGGAGTGGGTTGCCATGCCCCGCTCCAGAGCATCTTCCGGACCCAGATATCAAACCTGCATCTCCTGTATTGCAGGCAGATTCTTTACCCACTGAGCCACCTAGGAAGCCCAATTACACCATGAATGTTGGAGTTAATTATCTGGTAGGAGTAGGAGAAGTAAGGGGAGCCGGAGTCCATACCTCGGCCTGAGATACACTGATTCCTCCCAGTGCTTCCCTCCCACCCCCTCGAATCCTGGATGGCATGAAAGGTGAGACAGAGCTGCCATTTGGCAGTCAGAGGTAGAAACCAAATCTATCCCTTCCTTCCTTCCTTCCTGCTCCTTGTAGTTGCCAAAAAGGTTTAAAGCAGTCTGGGATATCAGCCCAACTTGCACAATTTTCATGAATGAATTCCAAAAGACATTCAGAACAGTAACAACCCCACCTCACTCCCTGGCCTCCCCCTAACAAAAAATTATTTGATTTGTAAACACTGGATAGTGAACTTCACCTATTGTATCTCATTTCATCCCTAGCTTACTCTGAATAGCAGGTATGAGTTCCCATTTTACAGATGAAGAGACTGAGGTTCAAAGTGGCTAAGGGTCTTATTAACCAAGATTCCAGCAGCTAGTAAAGGACACAGGGAGGGTTCTAACCCAGTCTCTGTTTCCAAAAAACTCCAGGTCTTGCTGGCTCACAGAATCTTGAGTAAAAATCACACAAGTCCAAGAAAAAAAAAATTAGTCAAATGTCCTTATAAAAGCTGGAGATATTATAAATGTTATTGAACTTGAGGTTCTGCTCGCTGAGAACTGGCACCAGTTAAATAGCTGTTTCTCTGCTCTGAGCTCTATCAGGCTTGTTGGTGAGACTGGCAGGTCAGCAGAGTGACAGTGATGATAACTCTGAGGTGTAATGCCAAAATCTTACAGAGGAAGACAAAGACCAGATAATTGAACTCAAATGTGGGTGGGGCATGGTGCTGAGCCCAACAATTTGAAAAACTGTATTATATAGTAACACTTCTGATATCCTTTCTTTCAACAAGAATGTGACATATAAAAATATCTTTAAATTATTTTTTCCATGTTAATGCAAATCAAATGGAGACAATAAATCTCTTTAGATTTCATTGCTTTTCGGTACAAACACACTTTGTCATATTCAAATACAACATCTCTGAGACTACTCCTTGCTCTTGAAAGACTAATAATAATGTATCAACTGCTACAAGCTTTTTCTTGTTCTGGTTGAAATTTTTTCAAAAATCCCTAGGTAGATCCCTTCTTCAAGGGCTTTTACAAGGTCGCTGCTGTTTTCTAGAGAGCCCATCCCAGCGGTGGGAGTGAGTCAAGTTGGAAATATGTCAAGACCAGAACTGTGCTACAACACTTGAATCAGAATTGAAAACTCAGGTAATTCAACAGACTGTTTTTGACCAGTTTTCTTGTATTTCAAGCACTTCTGCCATTGGGGCTAGAAGCAGGGACAAAAGAGGACCAGACTTACGAAGTTTAAAACCTAGTGAGAGGAGTGGGGGAGGTAAAAAATAAACACACTAACAATTGTAAAGGGTAGAACTATACTCAGACCCTCAGTCGTGTCTGACTCTTTGAAGACTTCATGGACTGTAGCCCACCAGGCTCCTCTGTCCATGGGATTCTCCAGGCAAGAATACGAGTGAGTTGCCAGGCCCTCCTCCAGGGGATCTTCCTGACCCAAGGATCGAACCCATGCACTGAGCCCCCCCCCCAAAAAGACGTATGTTCAAGTTCTAACACCTGGTACTTATGAATGTGACCTTACTTGAAAATAAGGTTTTTGCTTATATAATCAGGTTAAGATGAAGTTATGCTGGATTAGGGTGAGCCCTAAACTCAGTGTCAGGCTTCCTTGGTAGCTCAGCTGGTAAAGAATCTGCCTGTAACGCAGGAGACCCCGGCTTGATTCCTGGGTCAGGAAGATCCCCTGGAGAAGTGATAGGCTGCCCACTCCAGCATTCCTGGGTTTTCCTGGTGGCTCAGACGATGAAGAATCTGCCTGCAATGCAGGAGACCTGGGTTTGAACCCTGGGTTGGGAAGATCCCCTGGAGAAGAGAATGGCTACCCACTCCAGTATTCTTGCCTGGAGAATTCCATGGAGAGAGGAGCCTGGCAGGCTGCAGTCCATGAGGTGGCAAAGGGTCAGACACAACTGAGCGACTTTCACTTTCACTAAACTCAGCGTCTGGTGTCCTTATAAAAGGAGGGAATTTTGGACACAGACACACACAGAGGAATAGGCCATGTGAAGACAAAGGTGGAGGTTAGAGGGATCTACAGATCAAGGAAGGCCAATGATTGCTGGCAACCGCCAGAAGCTATGAGAGAAGCAAGGAAGGATTGTCCCTAGGGCCTCTGGAGGGAGCATGGCCTTGCTGACACCTTAATTTCAGAGCTCTGGCCTCCAGGATTGCAAGAGAATAGATTTATGTTGCTTTAAGTCACCCTGTTTGTGGTACTTTCTCATAGCAGCCCTAGGAAATTAATATGACATCTAATGTGATATCAGAGAATGATAAATGCTACAAAGAATAAGCAGGATAAGGATGAAGAGTGACTGGGGAAGGAGAAGCTATTTTTATTTTCTGTTTCATATCTTTCAAGATTTTTTTACTGAGTTACAGTTGATGTACAATATTATGTAAGTTACAGGTGTACAATATAGTGATTCACAATTTTTAAAGGTTATACTTCATTTATAGTTTTTATAAAATATTGGCTATATTCCCTGTACAATATATCTTTGTAGCTTATTTATTTTACACATAATATAAATAAGCTCTTAATCCTCCACCTCTATATTACCTCTCCCCCCTCCCCTTTCCCCACTGGTCATCACTGGTTTGTTCTCTGTATCTGTGAGTCTGCTTCTTTTTGTTTTGTTCACTAGTTTGTTATATTTTTAAAATTCCACATCTAAGTGATATCACACAGTATTTCTCTTTCTCTGTCTGACTTATTTCACTTAGCATAATACCCTCCAAATCTGTCCATGTTGCAAACGGCAAATTTTTTCATTCCTTATGACTAAGTAGTATTCCATCGTATATACATGTGTGTGTGGCAGTGGTGGTAGTTAACAGTTAAGTCACGCCTGACTCTTTGTGAGCCCATAGACTATAGCCCACCAGGCTTTTCTGTCCATGGGACTTCCCAGGCAAGAATAATGGAGTGAGTTGCCATTTCTTTCTCCAAGAGCTGTTCTTGACCCAGGGATTGAGCCTGCATCTTCTGTTTTACAGGTGGTCTCCTGCATGGCAGGCAGATTCTTTACCGACTGAGCCACCAGGGAAACCCTGTATATGTGCCTCTGTGTGTGTGTTTGTGTATATATATATATATCTTCTTGGTTGGGAAGATTCCCTGGAGAAGGAAATGGCAACCCACTCCAGTACTCTTGCCTTGAAAATCCCATGGACAGAGGAGCTTGGTGTAGGCTACTATCCATGGGGTCGCAAAGAGTCGGGCATGACTGAGCAACTTCACTTTCACTTTCACTTTATCCATTTGTCTGTTGATGAGCACTTAGCTTGCATTCGTATCTTGCTGATTATAAATAAAGCTGCTATGAACACTGAGGTACATGTATCATTTCAAATTAGTGGTGTGGATTTTCTTTTTTTTTTTTTAATATATACCCAGAAGTAGAATTGCTGGATCACATGTAGTTCTATTTTCAGTTTTTTATGCTCAGTTGCTCAGTTATGTCCAGTTCTTTGCAACTCCATGGACTGCTGCACGCCAGGCTTCCCTGTCCTTTACCATCTCCCAGAGTTTGTGCAAATTCATGTCCATTGAGTCAGTGATGTCATCCAACCGTCTCATCCTCTGTCGTCCCCTTCTCCTCCCATCTACCTTTCCCATCATCAGGGTTTTTCCAGTGAGTCGATTCTTTGTATCATGTGGCCAAAGTACTGGAGTTTCAGCTTCAGCATAAGCCCTTCCAATGAATATTCAGGGTTGATTTCCTTTAGGATTGACTGGTTTGATCTTCTTGCAGTCTAAGGGACTCTGAAGCGTCTTCTCCAGCACCACAGTTCAAAGGCATCAATTCTTGGCTCAGCCTTTTTTAAAGTCCAGCTCTCATATCCATACATGACTACTGGAAAAACCATAGTTTTGACTATAAGGACCTTTGCAGGCAAAGTAATGTCTCTGCTTCTTAATACGCTTTCTAGGTTGGTCATAGCTCTTCTTCCAAGAAGCAAGCGTCTTTTAATTTCATGGCTGCAGTCCCTGTCCACAGTCATTTTGGAGCCCGAGAAAATAAAGTCTGGCACTGTTTTCATTGCTTTCCCATCTATTTGCCATGAAGTGATGGGACCAGATGCCATGATCCTAGTTTTTTTGAATGTTGAGTTTTAAGCTTTTTCACTCACTTCTTTCACTTCATCAGGAGAGTCTTCAGTTCCTTTTCGCTTTCTGCCATAAAGGTGGTGTCACCTGTGTATGTGAGGTTGGTTCTAGCGTGTGCTTCATCCAGCTCAGCATTTTGCATGTTGTACTCTGCATAGAAGTTAAATAAGCAGGGTGAGAATATACAGCCTTGACGTATTCCTTTCCCAATTTGGAACCAGTCCGTGTTCCATGTCCAGTTCTAACCGTTGCTTCTTGACCTGCATACAAGTTTCTCAGAAAGCAGATAAGGCGGTCTGGTATTCCAGTCTCTTTAAGAATTTTCCACAGTTTGTTGTGATCCCCACAGTCAAAGGCTTTAGCATTTTTTGAGAAGCCTTCATACTGTTTTCCCCAGTGGCTGCACCAATTTACATTCCTACCAAAAGTGTATGAGGGTTCCCTTTTCTCCACGTCCTCATCAACAATTGTTATGGGTGTTTTTTTTGATGAAAACCATTCTGACAGATGTGAAATGATATCCACTGTGGTTTTCGTTTGCTTTTCCCTGATTGTTGAACACCTTGTTGAATACCTTTTCACACGCTTGGGAGAGGCAATTTTAGGTAGTTCAGTCAAGGTCAGGCGATAGTACCCAGGCACAGAATTGTCAAATCACTTCTACCAGATCCAGAGGTCATCTCATCAGCTTGGCCTGCCATGACAAAATACCAGAGCCTGGGTGGTTAAAAACATTAGACACTCACCACTCACATTTCCAGAAGCTAGAAAGTACAAGATCAAGGTGTTGGCAAGGTAGGTTTCATTCTGAGGTTGCTCCTCTTGGCTTGTAGGAGGCTTCCATCTGCTGTGTGCTCCCAGGACCACCGTCTCTGTGCTTGCACGTATAACCTTAATCACTCCCTTACTCTGAAATCAGCCACTCTGGAGGTTGGGGTTTCAATAGACGATTCAGGGGACACACACAGTCTATAATAGAAATCTTATCCAAAATCAAACTCTACTAGTGTTTGGATGGCATCACTGACTCAATGGACACGAGTTTGAGCAAACTCCAGGCGATGATGAAGGACAGGTAAACCTGGTGTGCTGCAGTCCACGGGATCGAAAAGAGCTGGACACAAATGAGTAACTGAACAATAACAAAAATTCAAAAGACAGAGTGACCTTGAGACCCAGTGAAGCAAGAGGTCTGGGATGGCCAGGGCAACTCCTCAAGTCCTTCTTTGTGCAACGGGCCACATACCGGCCCAGGCTCACATTCGTGGCTTCTAGGTGATGCAAGCAGGACTGTATTCAATGATACAATAGGTCCATTTCATACTCTATTACATGGTTGCCACTGTTCTTTTCCATCAATCCCATTAATTCCAAGTTTGTTTATCATATGTAAATTCAACTGACCAGGCATGTCCTACTAAAAGCATTCCATTCCCTGAACAAGGACTGGAACGAGTTTCATGATACAAAGTGAAAATGAGGGGCCCTCTGTTCAAATATTATTATTTCAAGAGGGTGACTTCAGGGCCTTGTATGCACAGGGCCTTGTGTGACCAATAAGAACCCTCCCTTGCCTTTCTATGATGAACACTATCAGAAGGACCCACAGGCACATATACTAGGAAATCTAACCTTACACCTTCTTTCTTTTATTTCCACTCTTCCCTGGCTTTCCCATCCTAAAGGAGGATGGGTGGCACGCCAGCTGCAATCATTCTTTGTGATCCTGAAAGTAACAGACTCACGGAAGAAATGGCCAGAACTGCCATTCTGGTGGAGCACAGCAGGTGACGGAAAGCTTCTACGTTAATGCTTTGACTTTGGAATTACACGTTCATTCCCATGATTGGTTTTTAATGCCTGTCCCCTAGTAAATGGTCAGCCGTGTGAGGAAAGAAATGAGTTGATTGTAATTGTCTCTCTAGTGCTTAGCGCTGTGCCTGGCACATAATAACACTCAATAAATATCTTGTTGAATAAACTAGTGCTTTTGAAGCCAAAAGTTTTTGTGGTTGTTTTTGAAGAAGAAAACGTCTCGGAAGGAGACTTGAAGGTAAAGAAAGGGGCAACCAGGGTTCATCCGAGCGGAAAGTCCCACTTGCACAAAAGTCCCTAACCGCAATGTTTGTTCAGCACCCAAGAATGAGATACTTACCCTGAGAAACAGGAACTTGCTGCCTGAGAAACAGGACCTTGCTGCAAACCGCAAATGTCACAATCCGCGTCATAAACCTGGCCCGCTGTGTACCCAATCCCGCTTTGCCAACTCGCCTTGTTTCAATCATCCCCTTCACTTAGGTATAAAAGATCCCCGAAGCAAAGCATCGGGGCTCTCCACCTATAATTGGCTTGGTGGGGGGCTGGATCCGAATTCTCTAATAAATTCCTTTTCTCGAAGCTCCGTCTGGTGGTCTCTGTTGGCAGTGAGTCCCTAACAGTTTTCTCTCCTTTTGTTAATTGTAGTAAAACAGACATAACAAAATTCTATCCTTTTGCCCATTTTTTAGTGTGCAGTTCAGTGACATTAAATACATTCACACTGTTGTGAAACCATCATCACTAGTCATCTTTAGAACATTTCATCATTCTAATCTGAAACTAACTCTTTTCCCACGAAACAATAACCCCCATTATTCTCTCCCCTCCAGCCCCTGGGAGCTCAGAGAAATTATAACCTCCCAAGGTCACACAGCTCTAAGCAGCAGTTTGGGACTGGAGCACAGGTTTGAATGGTGGAAGGAAGGTGTAAAAGATGCGAATGATTTGCTTTGCATCTTTCAACATGCTCTTGGCATTTCATCACGAAGGAGCTTCCTTCTGTAAGGCCAGACCCCGGGGGCCATGATGGGCCGCCCCTCCTCTCTCCTGGCGAGAAGGTCCCTAACGGAAGAGTCCTCCCAGATCCCGTGGACCAATGACAGCACACTTCGCCGGCTGAAGCCGCCCCACTCCAGCCACGTAGAAGGACCTGTCAGCCCGTGACGCCTCGGCCTGGTGACCTATCCAAACCCCCGTCCATCTAGGCTGACCATCGAACGTATAAAAGCCACCCCCAACACAGTCCAGGCTCAGATTTCCTCGACCTGCCTTGTTGGGGTCCGGGAACCCCTCCCGGGAGCGCTTCGCCATTAAAAAGCCTGTTGGACACTTTTTTGGTGTCCTGGTCTTTTACCTAACACCTTCTTTCATAAACTTTGTGTCCATAAGTCATATCTTAATGGGATTTGTCCAGGCAAGTTAGGATAAAAATACTACAGTTACAGGACAAAGGGGCTAAATATCACACATTTTCCCTTTAAAACATGAGAACAATAAAAATCAGCAAGCATCCTGGGATCCTGAGTTCATTTTTACCTAATCAGCAACTTAGAGGATTCAAGAGTCATCCAAGGCCACCAAGTTTAAAACTCCTCTGAAATGCATATTAATTATTCAGACACACTAACAGTGGTTGACCAAATTAAGGAGGAAAAACAATTAAGGAAACTGAGTTTTCTAACAAGTACAACAACAATTGGTCTGTGCCTCACAAAAGAATGTCGACTGAATTAACCAACACTTATTTGGGTGCATTTTGCTTTTGTTTACACGCCACCTATTCATTCCATAAATATTTATCGAATGCCTGTTGTGTGCCAAACACTAAGCACCTTATGTACATCTCAGAAAATCTTCCGAACAGCCCTGCAACACTGATACTACTATTATTCCACTTTACAGATGAGCAACCTAAAAAGGCTCAGAGAGTAACAGTCTTTACTGAACTGATAAATGGTGGGTTCCATTGCACCTACCTGTGGTTGAACCACACAGACTCCATTCTGTCAGCTCCATCTTAGGCCCCCAGTCCTACTCCCTCCCCTTTCTACTCGATTGTTAGTCTACTAGTAAGGAATGTGCCCAAGCGAGATAAGTTCCCTATCAACTTTAACCCTTGCCTCCAACTGATAAGAGAACTGGAAGAATGCCTTTGCTGCACAGACGGTTAATGGTCATGAGATACCCAAAGGAAGGAGAAAAATCCCTGGCTCTTTCGTGCAGACCCGCTTCTCATTTGGTTGTTGTTGTTGCTCTGTCTCTAAGTCATGTCCCATTCTTTGCTTCCCAATGGACTGTAGCATTTTAGGCTCCTCTGTCCTCCACTATCTCCTGGAGTCTGCACAGACTCATGTCCATTGAGTCAGTAATGCCATCCAACCATTTCATCCTCTGCCACCCCTTGCTCCTTTTGCCTTCAGTCTTTCCCAGCGTCAGGGTCTTTACCAAAGAGTCAGCTCTTCGAATCAGGTAGCCAAAGGATTGTGAGATTCTGTTTTCAGCTTTGGCCCCTTTAAGTCCCCTGCACCCCTCTCTGTAGCAGTGCAGCTGCCAATGGCTCAGGGTCTCACCTCCCTCCCCACCCACCACTGGTATGTAAGTTACCCCAATAAACTTCAGAGTTGCACTTTATGGAACTGCCTGCTTTATTTTTTGGTCTCAAAGTTCCTTCCCAGTTTGGAAGATATTAGTAAATATCTCCCTCATCTAACAAACCCATAAGAACAATGACATAGGACATTTGTTATCCAGATAGTCTCAGAAAAATCTGGCATATGTAATTCACATTTTACACCACAAGTGAACCAAAGAGAGTTCACTTTCAAAAGGCAAGGGAACTAACACACTTGGATCATGTAATCCTTCAAACACACTGCAAGGAAGTGGTATCCTCTGTCTCATGCAAAGTAGGCATCTGAGCCAAGAAACCCATTCCTCTCCTTCCTTCCTTCATTCATTCATCCAACAAATACTGAGCATTCCCAACCGGTCAGGACTCTTCAGGGCAATGGGTATACAGTGGTGAATTTGGGAGACCAAGTGCTTCATTTCATGAAACTCAATTTCATTTGTAAGCCCTCCCCGCCTGGCTCCAGATTCCCTGTTCTTACTTTCTCCCCAGCCCACGGCAGCCCACCCAGACGGGCCGCCAGTTGCTAACAATATGGATGCATTCTTCCCTCCTTGATCCCACTACACCCTTCAAAACCAAACACTAGATTTATGACAAATAGATGTACTATTTCCAGTGACCTGACAGCCTGTCACCTCCCTACTCCCCTGGAGGAATTTCACTCATTTCTTCAAAACATAAGTCAGAGCCCCAGAGGCCGACCTTCACAGTTTGAAGAGTTCAAGGAGATTGTGTCCATGGAGAGAAAAAAAAAACTTTTAAATTTAAAATACTGGTAGCGGTCTCTTCCCAGGGCAAGGGGAAAGGCAGAGGGAAAGTGAGGACTCTGTTACTTTATGAGGATTCAAGAAGCACAAAGCTGAATGGTGTGGTTCGTGTCTGGATCCCAGTGGGAAAACCCTTTATAAAAAGACATGACAAAGACAAGCCAAAATGTGAACCAGCTGTTACATGAGATAGAATTATTGTCGATTTGTAAGATGGATTACTATAGTGTACAATAAAATGTCCTTCACTTTATACAGATATTTATTGAACTGTTTAAGGGAGAAATGGGTTTCCCTGGTGGCTCAGAGGTAAAGAATCTACTTGCAAATGCAGGAGACCAGAGTTCAATCCCTGGGTCAGGAAGAACCCCTGGAGGAGGGCATGGAAACCCACTCCAGTTTTCTTGCCTGGAGAATCCCACAGACAGAGGAGCCAGATGGGTTGCAGTCCATGGGGTTGCACAGAGTCGGACACAACTGAAGCGACTAAGCAGCAGCAGCAAGGGAGAAATACATTGACTGGAATTTACTTTTTTTCATTTTGTTTTGGTTTTTGGCCTCACTGCATGGCATGTGGCTTCCCTGGTGGCTCAGATGGTAAAGAATCTGCCTGCAATGCAGGAGACACAGGTTTGGTCCCCGGGTCAGGAAGATGCCCTGGAGGAGGGAATGGCAACCCACTCCCAGTATTCTTGCCTGGAGAATTCCATGGACAGAGGAGCCTGCCATGGCACTTGGGATCTTAGTTCCCCAACCAGGGATCAAACCCATGCTCCTCTGTTGTGGAAGCTATAACCACTGGACTGCCAGAGAATGCCCAAGATTTGCTTTAAAACAGTATAACAAAATATAAAAGTGAATAAATCCACAAGAAACTAATAGTCATTAAGCCTAGAACAGCACTATCCAATGGCACTTTCTGTAATGATGAAGATGTGTGTATCTAAGCTGCATGATACAGTAGACATGAGCCAAGTGTGGCTGCCGAGCCCCTGCAGTGGCAACTGAGACAAGAAACTGATTTTTTCCGATTAGTTCAAGTTTAGATAGCCCCTTGATGATGACTGTATGAGGTTTCATTTATCATCTTTATTTTCATGCATGCTTAAAGATCTGTATTTTTAGAAAATGTATAAAAATGACTTAGAGAAAAGACCATATTTTGCCCCTGGATAATGTTGGACACGTTGCTCGATCTCTTTTAGTTTTCTCATCTGTAAAATGGGTATTCTGGACTGCTGCCTTCCTCATTCTCTATTGTAAAGCCTACAATTTCATGTGCTCCCTTGGCCTGTTTGAGCCTCAGAGCCCCAAAGGCCTTACAGTGAGTTCTCCTGTTGTTGCCTTCACATAGGTCCCCTTCCAGAGGGAGAGACTCCCTACCTTGTCACCCATGGGAGCAACCTCAGGGTCCCTAACATGCACCTGAACCCTGAACTGTCTCTATAAAAGAAATACACGTGTCTTAGGCAAGGAGGCAAAGAAGCCCCCCAGTTCTAATAAAAAACCTCCAGACGAATTTGCAGAAAACCAAAACTTTATCTTCTAGCTGTGTTTCCGTGACAGGAACAAGAGGGCTTAACCACAAGAAACTGGAAGAGGCTGAGTGAACTTCAAAACTGGGACAAAGTTCACTCTAGAGCTCACTACCATCTCACTGTGATGAAATCTCCACCTGCTGACGCCATATTGGTTCAACCTGCTTGACCCAGACACCGAACGGGTAGACAAGACAGAAAGATGCATGAACTGCATACAGGGAAACCATCACCCATTCCCACGAATCAGGACGACAAAAGGCCCCTGCCCCCCAGCAGCTGCCTTCAACTTTTTCTGTAAAAGTCTTATCCCCACTTGTATCCAGGGAGGATAAAACAGGGAAACCACAAAGCCAAAACTGCTTCCTTTGAGGACAAGGATCCATACCCATCACTGGGTACTTGCTGATTAATTCAAAACTAACTCAGAACAACTAGGAAGCTGCAGCTGACAGATATGGGCTCCTCCGTGAGAGGAATGGAGTTTCCCATGGACAGAGGAGCCTGGCTACAGTCCACACGGTTTCGAAGAATCGGACATGACTGAGCAACTAAGCACGCATAGATAAAAGGAAGACAACGTGTGCGCCTATAGCTTGCTTACAATCCTTAATCACCAGCTCAGTCCAGTCACTCAGTTGTGTCCAACTCTTTGTGACTCCATGGACTGCAGCACACCAGGCCTCCCTATCCATCACCAACTCCAGTTTACTCAAACTCATGTCCATTGAGTCTGTGATGCTATCCAACCATCTCATCCTCTGTCATCCCCTTCTCCTCCCACCTTCAATCTTTCCCAGACTCAGGGTCTTTTCAGTGAGTCAGTTCTTTGCATCAAGTGGCCAAAGTATTAGAGTTTCAGATCCAGCATCAGTCCTCCCAATGAATATTCAGGACTGATTTCCTTTAGGATGGACTCGTTGGATCTCCTTGCTGTCCAAGGCACTCTCAAGAGTCTTCTCCAGCACCACAGTTTTAGCATTAGATTAGATATATGATTCACTTGAGGTTGATTTGACACATCAATTCTTTGTGCTAATATAATTTCCTTAAATTTCCCAAAGTGAGAATTGCTTAAAATTTTGCAAGTAAGGCAAAACCTTTTAAACTTGAAATTGATTCTTTGGAAACTGAAATATTAAAAATGGGAGAAAAGGTATGCACTGTTAAAATTCTGATCCGTGCTGTAGAGTTTTCCCCACTTGAGAGAGTCTTATTCACTTTCAATGACACCAACGGAGCATGAGGGTGCCCTCTTCACTCACACTCTCACACCAGCTCCGGGCTCAGTATCACCTTTTTTTTTCTAAGATTTTTTTCTATGACACCATTTTTAAAGTCTCTAGTGAATGTGTTACAATGTTGCTTCTGTTTTATGTTTTGGTTCTTTGGCCCTGAGGCATAGTGCTACATAGCTCCCCAGTCAAGGATCAAATCCAAAGCCCCTGCACTGGCAGGCGAAGTCTTAACCACTGAACACAGACTTGTCAGCTCAGGGAAGTTCCTGAGCTCAGTATTATTTTTGCCACCATGATCAATAAAAAGCAAAGGCATCTCATTTCTGAAGTAAGAGTAATCAGTCTAGGGAAGAGAAGTCAACCATATCCCCACAGATTAGGATGCCACTTCCAAGGAAGGGGGTCAAAAGAGCCCACTAACAGTCTATCAGTCATTCTCCTCTAGATATCTGCCTTCCCGAAGGACCTAAAGGTAGATCATAACGACCTGACGAGTGCCCACCTTGGTCACACCTAGCAACAACCCTCAGAGAAACCAGATATTCAAGAGTGGGAGTCTTTGGACCAAGTGGAAGAGACCTGTGTGCTGTGTTGCCAGGGCCCTGCAATACGGCTGGAGCCTTGGAATCTTCTCGGATACGCCATCTCCCTTCTCTTGGATATACAATTCCAGGGACAGTTGGCCAGAAATGAACTTCAGAGACAACTCGGCCAGCTCTCCAATTTTATGGAAAGAGAAATCACAGCTCAAAGCACTTAAAGGTTCATCATTTCTTCATCTGACAAGTATGTGTTCAGTGTCAGTCTTTGTTTTGGGGGAACAAAACAGGCTTATTCCTGACTTCACTGAGCTTATACTCTGGTGCTGGGGATGGGGAGGTGCCCCTAGTTTGGGGTCAGAGACCACTTGGAGAATCTAATGAACTCTCTCCTCAAAAAAATTAAATTAAATCATTGGACATGCATATGTGTGCTCACTCAGTCAGTCATGTCTGACCGCAACCCCATGGACTGCAGCCCACTAGGCTCCTCCGTCTGTGGAACTTTTCAGGCAAGAATACTGGAGTGGGTTGCCATTTCCTACTCCAGGGGATCTTTCTGATCCAGGGCTCAGATCCACGTCTCTTATGTCTCCTGCTTTAGTAGGCAGATTGGTTACCAGAAGACTCTTGAGAGTCCCTTGGACTGCAAGGAGATCCAACCAGTCCATCCTGAAGGAGATCAGCCCTGAGATTTCTTTGGAAGGAATGATGCTAAAGCTGAAACTCCAGTACTTTGGCCACCTCATGCAAAGAGATGACTCATTGGAAAAGACTCCGATGCTGGGAGGGACTGGGGGCAGGAGGAGAAGGGGACGACAGAGGATGAGATGGCTGGATGGCATCACTGATTCGATGGACGTGAGTCTGAGTGAACTCCGGGAGTTGGTGATGGACAGGGAGGCCTGGTGTGCTGCAATTCGTGGGGTTGCAGAGTCAGACACTACTGAGCGACTAAACTGAACTGAACTGAACTGAGTGCCACCTGGGAAGCCCCTGTAATTTACAGGCTGAATTGTGTTTATAGACTATGTGTGGCACATAGCCACACATGAACACAATTTAGCCTATAATTCTGGCAGATTCACTGACTCCTAGAAGCCTGTGTATGCATCTCCGAATTTAAAAATTGTTCATTAATACAAAGCATACTGTCGTTGCACTAAGCCATTGCAATTTTGAATCCTTATACCAGTGCATTAAACAGAAATTAATGGTCTCATTTTATGGAGGAAGGAGCCAGCATGCCAGAGGTAACAAACATGCTCAGATCACACTGCACACCTGTTACATCACATGGGTTCCTTGGTGCAGGTAACAGAAATTTGCTGTGGCAAATTCATAAAGAAAAGGAGTAAGTGGAGAGCATATCAAGTAACTTGAAGAATCAAAAAGTCTATAGAATTGGGCTTAAAACAGTAGGAATCTGGGCAGCTCTGCAGCTTTACTCTCCCCTCCCCCCACCAATCTCTGTATTAATGTTTTTTAAAAAACAAGACAACAACAACAAAGAACAAGAATTCCCTGGCAGTCCAGTCATTAGGACTTGGCTCTTCCACTGCAGGGACCTGGATTCAATCCCTGGTCAAGGAACTGAGATCCCACAAGAAGTCACTCGGTGCAGTTCTCCAAAAAGAAAGACAGCAAGCCAAACGGAGTCACTTAGGCTAAGCCCCACATCACCAAAACAGAACTTAATCACAGTTTCTGCTCTCCCAGAAATGCAGCCTTAAACTGGTCACTCAGGAATCGCCTGGTCAGAGCCCATTAACAGTTTCTGGTAAATAAAAGTAGACTCGGGTAATAAAAAATAAGTCTAAACTTTAAAAAAAAAAATCCTTTGTGCTTAGTCTAGGGTCACTTGCTCCCAGGGCGCTGCGTGCAGAGGCCTCTCACCAGGCACCTCAGACCAGAGTTCCTCATGGAGAATGGCTGCCCCGCCCCTCTGTCCAGCGGGGCGTGTGAAGAAGCACTGCATGGGGCACCCTGGTTCACAGTGGGCCCCGGGGGGTGTGCGCACAGCACTGGTACCTGGAGCCCGGCACCTGTGCCAACCCAGGAGAGCCCACCTCAATCCCGCCCCCTCCCAGGGAACAGAGCCTTAGAAAGCAGCCTCGCCCACAGCCTTAGGGGAGAGTTTGGACTCTAGAATTCTTGTCTCTCCACTATCTACTCCAAAACTTTCCTCTGCTTCTGAACTGAACTTAGTCTCATTCTACTGGCTGGAAGGACACTGGACAGAAGAACACTTGTGGGGGACCAATTCAGGAGGGTTGGTAATAGTCAGGTCATCTGTCTGACAAATCCTTGCCCTCCCCTAAAGGAAAGTGACCTTTCGAGAATCAAGCACTTTTTGGCTCATATAACTTCCTTGTTCCTGCTCCCTTCTGTCTATAATAGTATCTCATTTTCTACAGCTCTTGGGAATTCCTTAAGTAAGTGTTAGTCGCTCAGTAGTGCCCAATTCTTTGCGACCCCATGGACTGCAGCCCACCAGGCTGCTCTGTCCATGAGATTTTCCAGGCAAGAATACTGGAGTGGGTTGCCATTTCCTTCTCCAGGGGATCTTCCCAAACCAGGGATTGAACCCTGAGTCTCCTGCATTGCAGGCAGATTCTTTACTGACTGAGCTACAAGGGGAGCTCCTTTCTACCTGTGAAACTGGATGCTGCCTGATTCTAACTGGTTTTTTTTTTCAAATTAACTTTTTAAATTTTTACTATGCCCTGGATTATCTTTCAACATTGTCCTCAAAATCTAGAGCCCTGAACAACTGATAAAGACTCTTTTTTAAAAAAATTTTATTCACATAGACCTGATTTACAACGTTGTGTCAATTTCTCCTATACAACAAAGTGATTAAGTTATACGTATATATATGGAAATCAATCCTGAATATCCATTGGAAGGACTGATACTGAAGCTGAAGCTCCAACACTTTGGCCACCTGATGCGAAGAGCATTGGAAAAGACCCTGACACTTGAAAAGACTGAGAGCAAAAGGAGAAGAGGGCAGCAGAGGATGAGATGGTTGGAGGGCGTCACCAACTCAATGGACGTGAATCTGAGCAAACTCCAGGAGATAGTGGAGGACAGAGGAGCCTGGCATGCTGCCGTCCATGGCATCGCAAAGACTCAGACACGACTCAGTGACTGAACACAACACACATGTTCTTTTCCAGATTCTTTTCCATTATGGTTTATCATGGGACACTGAATATAGTTCCCTGTGCTATACAGTAGGTTCTTAATGTTTATCAAAGACTCTCTTCTTGACCAAACTTTTTCAGGCTCCTCTGAGCCCTCTTCTCAATGAGGCCTCAATCTTTGCCCTTTCATGTTCGTTGCATTGCCGGGTTTCAGCCAAAACTCTCTCAAGTAGATTTAGCCAGAATCTCCATCCTCAACATCTGATCAAATTCCTCGTCTGCCACCAGCCCCCAGGTACTATTTGATCACCTGGCGCCACCGGCAGCAAGATTCCTGCTAGGTCAGTTTAGCAAGAATTATCCTACCCTCTTAGTAATTTTCCATGCACTGACCACTCTCCTCCTTAGCTCCTTGGCTATAAATTCCCACTTTTTTTGTGAGGTATTTGGAGTTGATCTCTGTCTCTCTCTCTTAGTGCAAATTCCATTGCAGTGGTCCCTTGAATAAAGTCTTTGTTATTCTTCCTCAATAAGTGTCAAAACAATTTTTTTCCTTTGATACCATAGAGCAGATTCCCCTGGGGCGAGTTATGTGACTATATGTGGCCAAGTAACAGTCCTTTGCAAGGCAGGGTACTGTGGGAGAGCAGATCTCTGAAAGGAGTGGGATGTATCGACTCAAACCAAAGTAGGGAGGCCAAAAATGCCAACAAGCTTAAATGGCAGGTGTAAAATTATGGTTTGCAAGCAAATCTGAAGAGGGTATCTTCCTCGTCTTTTCCATTTTCTGATTTGAACAAGGTCAGGCTCATTGGAGGTTTCCCCAGTGGCTTAGTGGTAAAGAATCAGCCTGCAAGGCAGGAGGTGCAGGAGATGCAGGTTCAGTCCCCAGGTCGGGAAGATCCCCTAGAGGAGCGCATGACAACCCACTTTATATTCTTGCCTGGAGAATTCCATGGACAGAGGAGCCTGGCGGGCTACAGTCCATGGGGTCACAAAGAGTTGGAAATGACTAAAGCAACTTAGCATACACATACGCATGCAAACTCATGAGTAATTAGTCATCGTATTTAATAAATACCTCTCTCTGCCTGAAATTTGTAATTCAAGTATCTTATTGATGTGCAGACATGTTGCGCTATCTCTGACTTGTTAGCACTCAGAAAGTAAATAGAAAGCAAGTGGATTGTCAGGCTGTGTCCCCAGCCTTGGATGAGTCTATCAAGTATGAAGATATCATGGAAGAATGTAGTTTTGCCTTCCCAATCAATCTCTCCTTCTTCTGATAGAAACAATCTGATTTTCCCTTTCTGTGTTCAGAAGAGAAATATTTGGGAAATTATTGGGAAATTATTTGGGAAATATGTGGGAAATTATTAGGAAATACATAGTTTTCCCTGGGTTTGCTAGCTTGTAAGATTTTGGCTAATAGTTCTTTCTTTCCTACTTAAGCACCTAGATCCAGCCATGCCTGAACCCCTCTAAGCCTTTCAGTTAGGTCATTCAATGCTATTTCTGTATGTGTGTTTTTGTTTATCACTTGGAAAAAAACAAAAACAAAGTCTAATATTAAGCTGTTCTACCATGTCTAATCATATACTGATGCCAATGACTTTTTGGTTTGACAGTGAAGGTATTTTGTTTTGTTTTGTTAATTAACCACATAATGTAACATAGATATAGAATAAGCAGAAAATCACAAGACAATAAAATGATAAAGACAGCCACATTTGTATTCCCGTACACACTTTCTCTGTTCTACTCTTTCTATTTCCCAGCTCCGCTTTGATAGTCACCCAATATTACCAGGCTGCTGGGTTATGTACCATTCACAACTCTGAAGCATGGGACTCTATCACCTATCTTAAACAAATTAACAAAAACTAAATAACTAAGGATGCAGTATTTGAATGTATTTTTGTCACTGGGGTGGCCTGTATTTTAAGAAGCACCTTGGGGCTTCCCTTCTGGCTCAATGGGAAAGAGTCTGCCTGCCAATGCAGGAGACACGGGTTTGACCCATGATCCGGGAAGATCCCACATGCCTTGGAGCAACTAAGCCACAACTATTGAGCCTGAGCTCTAGGGTCTTTGAGCCACAGCTACTGAGCCCACATGTTACAATTCCTCAAAGCTGAGCACTCTAGAGCCTGTGCTCTGCAATGAGAGAAGCCACCACAATGAGAAGCCCACCCACAGCACTAGAGAGTAGCCCCCACTTGCTGCAACTAGAGAAAAGCCTGTGAGCCAGCGCAGACCCAGCACGCGCTCACAGAGGCTACTCTCTAGTTGCAGTGGGCGGGCTTCTCGTTGTGATGGCTTCTCTCGTTGTAGGGCATGGGCTCTCGAGTGCTCAAAGAAAAGGCTGCACACCAATGAAGAGCCAGCATAGCCAAAAAACAAACAAACAAATAAAAGTCCCTAAAATAAAAAAGAGGAACCTTGAAAGAAGGTGATGCAAAACCCAAGAGAATGAACTGATAGTGGTGCAATTTCAGGGATTCACCTAACGCAATGGACTGAACTTTTGCGTCCCCCCAAAATTTGTATGTTGAGAACCTAACCTCCAGTGTGACAGTATCAGGAGATGAGACCTTTGGGAGGTGATTAGGTCATGAGGGTGGAGCCTTCAGTGGGATTTGCATCCTCATAACAGAGATCCCACAAAGCTCCCTTTCCCTTTTGCATCTTGTAAGGACCCAGCAAGAATTCACCATCTATGAGCCAGGAAGGAGGCTCTCCCTCACCAGACACCAAATCTGCTGGTGGCACCTTAATTTTGGACTCCCCAGCCTCCAAAACTGTGAGAAGGAAACGTTTGTTGTTTAAGCCACCCTGGCTATGGTATTTTTGTTACAGCAACCCAAACAGACTAAGACATCTAATATAGAACTATGGCACGTCTACCATGTGCCAGACAAGATGCTAGGAATACAAAAATACACACGTGTTCTCTTCTCTCAAAGAATTTACAACTTCAGGAACAGATAAGTAAGGAAGCTGTTGCAGAGCAAAAAGGTAAGTATTTAAGATGATGCTGTGAAACCACTGCTTGGACACCTAACCTCTGAGGAGGGAGAAAGTCTCCAGGAGGGGCTTCCTCTGGGCCCAGCACAGTGTTTCCAGCCCAAGTACGGTGTCTATCATATAGCGATTCCCTGGAAATATTTCCTCTGCAGTGAGCAAGCTCAGATGAGACCTAGGCTTTTTTTTTTTTTTTTTTTAACTTTTGTCCACACACTATAGCGTCTGGGATCTTCGTTCCATGACCAGCGATTGAACCCATGCCCCTGCATTGGAGGCACGGAGTCTTAGTCACTGGGCTGCCTAGGAAGTCCCTGTCTGTCTGTTTGTCTGTCTGTGTGCATCTGTGTGCACCGTTCATGGCCCAGTCAGGGCAGAATTCCCCATTAGGCACAGCGGGCATAGCACCTAGGGCCCACGACACTTCATCTTTTCTTTTTGGCTGCGTTGTGTGACTTGTGGAATTTTAGTTCCCCAACCAGGGATCAGGGATTGAATCTGAACCACATCAGTGAAAAAGCCCAATCCTAACCACTGGAACGCCAAGGAATTCCTAAGTATTCGTTTTTAATTTTATTTTATAATCAGAAGAAACAGAAGAATATGATAATAATGATTCCATCCCAGGTTTTATTCACCTTTATACCAATACAGCCATAAAATTTGATTTTTCAATATGTATTTTTACATTTTATTTGGCTGCACCAGGTCTTAGTTACATCATGCAAACTCTTAGTTGTGGCATGTGGGATCTAGTTCCTGGAGATCAGGGATGGAATCCAGACTCCCTGCATTGGGGGTGTGGAATCTTAGCCACCAGACCACCAGAGAAGTCCCCGAAACACAATTTATATATATATATGTATATATATATATATATGTTTTTTTTTTTTTTGAGGAAGAAGTGCATGATGGCAAAAGTGCCTAGAACCTATAAAGTCATAAGGTGATCATGGCCCCAGACTCGAGAACAACACACAAGGTGGTGAAACTCAGGAAACTGCTGAATGAAGGAGTGAACTATAAGTGGTACTGTTTGACTGGAAAGCAGGCCAAGTGTTGGATGGACAAGAACTAGGGGTGACCTTGACTGCTGGTTAAAGAGCTTGGACACGATCCTAAGGGAAACAGGGAGTCCTGAGAGGGGAGTGCTGGTCGGCCGGAGCTTGGAAAGCCTCCTCTGGCTGTCCTGGGGGGAGGTAGAGACTGGAGGCAGGGCCAGCACTTTGGTGGAAGCAAGGAGGACACTCAAGGAGCAGGGGGCTCTTTTAGTTGAGAATCACATCACTCCTGGCCAGCGCCTCCCAGTCTGGACAATCTGGGGTACCAAGTTCCCATGACATCAGGCAACTTCCACTTTACTCGTCTCCCAGTGATGCTCATTACATCACAAGGAAAGCCTGTCTGGTGAAAGTCTATCTTCATATCCTCTCTAACCCTGGCTCACATCCCTTTGTAACAGTAGGAACAGGACCAAGGTCTTCCGGGGCAACTGCATCTGGTTGCTATTGGATAATGCTATTTCTGTTTTCATTATAATGACTTGCCAAGTTGTCTTCCGTGTATAGCAAGCAATCCTGGGTTTTCCATTTATCATAATGAAATCAAGTTTCTTGCTAAAAGAATTATCTGAGTAAATAAAAGGTCAAGTCAATTAAAAATAACACTATGAAAGCAATTATGGAGGCTGCAGACCGATATGACTATATAAACATCAAAGTGGTACTCAGATGTCTATAGTTTGGAGAACACTTTTCTGTGCAGAAGGTGAAACCTGACATATCGTCCTACATTGTCTCCTGTGCTCTGCCTCATTGTTCCAGAAATGCTTCTTCTGCAGACAGAAACTTGGAGGCCTTGGAGCAGAAATCAGCCACTCCCAGGGAAATGCCTGGGCACTGACTAAAGATTCCAAGAAGAGAAGATTTGCTCACTTACTTCCCCCTCTTCTCTCCTCTCTCAAGGATCCCCAGCCTTTCTGGAACCAAGACTGCTTTCAAGGAAGACAACTTTTCCATGGATCAGAGTTGGAAGGGGGAATGGTTTCAGGATGATTCAAGCACATTACATTTATTGTGCACTTTATTTCTATTATTATTATATCAGCTCTACTCAGATCATCAAGCATTAGATCCTGAGGTTGGGGACCCCTGCTCTAGATGACAGCAGGCTTCCTAGACAAGGCCAGTGTCAAAAACTGCAAAGTGCCAGAGATTTTAGCCCTCCTGCATCTGTCTCTTATACACATCTAGATGTGTATAAGAGACAGTGGCTGCATAATTCCATTAATACACCTAACTGTTGAGTTTATGAAAGGAAAAGAATCAGGAGGCAAAAACCAGGAAAAGGAACATAGATGGAAGGGGAAAAAAGAATCTAAAGAACTGAATATAGTCATAACTCTTGAAAAGCAAGTTGAGCTCTGGAAAATAACCATCAAACTGAAGTCCCTGTCTGTCTGTTTGTCTGTCTGTGTGCATCTGTGTGCACCGTTCATGGCCCAGTCAGGGCAGAATTCCCCATTAGGCACAGCGGGCATAGCACCTAGGGCCCACGACACTTCATCTTTTCTTTTTGGCTGCGTTGTGTGACTTGTGGAATTTTAGTTCCCCAAGGGATCAGGGATTGAATCTGAACCACATCAGTGAAAAAGCCCAATCCTAACCACTGGAACGCCAAGGAATTCCTAAGTATTCGTTTTTAATTTTATTTTATAATCAGAAGAAACAGAAGAATATGATAATAATGATTCCATCCCAGGTTTTATTCACCTTTATACCAATACAGCCATAAAATTTGATTTTTCAATATGTATTTTTACATTTTATTTGGCTGCACCAGGTCTTAGTTACATCATGCAAACTCTTAGTTGTGGCATGTGGGATCTAGTTCCTGGAGATCAGGGATGGAATCCAGACTCCCTGCATTGGGGGTGTGGAATCTTAGCCACCAGACCACCAGAGAAGTCCCCGAAACACAATTTATATATATATATGTATATATATATATATATGTTTTTTTTTTTTTTGAGGAAGAAGTGCATGATGGCAAAAGTGCCTAGAACCTATAAAGTCATAAGGTGATCATGGCCCCAGACTCGAGAACAACACACAAGGTGGTGAAACTCAGGAAACTGCTGAATGAAGGAGTGAACTATAAGTGGTACTGTTTGACTGGAAAGCAGGCCAAGTGTTGGATGGACAAGAACTAGTGGGTGACCTTGACTGCTGGTTAAAGAGCTTGGACACGATCCTAAGGGAAACAGGGAGTCCTGAGAGGGGAGTGCTGGTCGGCCGGAGCTTGGAAAGCCTCCTCTGGCTGTCCTGGGGGGAGGTAGAGACTGGAGGCAGGGCCAGCACTTTGGTGGAAGCAAGGAGGACACTCAAGGAGCAGGGGGCTCTTTTAGTTGAGAATCACATCACTCCTGGCCAGCGCCTCCCAGTCTGGACAATCTGGGGTACCAAGTTCCCATGACATCAGGCAACTTCCACTTTACTCGTCTCCCAGTGATGCTCATTACATCACAAGGAAAGCCTGTCTGGTGAAAGTCTATCTTCATATCCTCTCTAACCCTGGCTCACATCCCTTTGTAACAGTAGGAACAGGACCAAGGTCTTCCGGGGCAACTGCATCTGGTTGCTATTGGATAATGCTATTTCTGTTTTCATTATAATGACTTGCCAAGTTGTCTTCCGTGTATAGCAAGCAATCCTGGGTTTTCCATTTATCATAATGAAATCAAGTTTCTTGCTAAAAGAATTATCTGAGTAAATAAAAGGTCAAGTCAATTAAAAATAACACTATGAAAGCAATTATGGAGGCTGCAGACCGATATGACTATATAAACATCAAAGTGGTACTCAGATGTCTATAGTTTGGAGAACACTTTTCTGTGCAGAAGGTGAAACCTGACATATCATCCTACATTGTCTCCTGTGCTCTGCCTCATTGTTCCAGAAATGCTTCTTCTGCAGACAGAAACTTGGAGGCCTTGGAGCAGAAATCAGGCACTCCCAGGGAAATGCCTGGGCACTGACTAAAGATTCCAAGAAGAGAAGATTTGCTCACTTACTTCCCCCTCTTCTCTCCTCTCTCAAGGATCCCCAGCCTTTCTGGAACCAAGACTGCTTTCATGGAAGACAACTTTTCCATGGATCAGAGTTGGAAGGGGGAATGGTTTCAGGATGATTCAAGCACATTACATTTATTGTGCACTTTATTTCTATTATTATTATATCAGCTCTACTCAGATCATCAAGCATTAGATCCTGAGGTTGGGGACCCCTGCTCTAGATGACAGCAGGCTTCCTAGACAAGGCCAGTGTCAAAAACTGCAAAGTGCCAGAGATTTTAGCCCTCCTGCATGCTAACAAGTTAGCCAACCACTGTTTTACGAATATCAGTAAAAGACATGAGACTCCTGCTCTGGGGGAAAAAAAGGAGGGGGGAGTTTATTCCTCACAGCAGTAGCCAGAGTATTAACATTTTTGGTGCTGGTTCCCCTAACCCAAATTCTGACAGGGCATCATTTAGGGTCAAATAATAGTTGTACATACAGTCGGTTATAATACAAGTAAGGACCCCTGACCTTAGGGAACCTTAACTTTTATAACAGGCCATATGCAAACCAACCTTTTGCTCCAGAGAGAGGCATTATCTTAATTATGCCAGACAGTAAGCATGCCTGCCCTTTGATCTGAGGGGACACACCATCTCTATCTTTATTACACAAACATGTTTGAAAAGTCCAGAGCAAAAGGTAATTAGTGCCTGTTCAAAAGGAGAACAGTCTCCCAACAGGAGTACAGCCTCCTAACAGCCAGCAGCTCATACTTCATCAGAGTCTAACTATCCTCCAAGGCCAACCCTATGTTGGCATATTGGAGTCTGTTGATAGACACTCATTGTTAACATTTATCAAAAACTTCTCAAGCCCTTCAGGTATGTTGTCTCATTGCAACAGCTCCTTGAGTTGGCTATTATTCTCATCTTATAACCAAAGAAGCTAAGGCAAATAAGGTGTCCAAGACCACTCAGTTAGAAGTGGTAGGGCAGGATTTGAACTCAGGCGAGTCTCCCTTTACCTGATGGCCCAGAAAGTAAAGACGCTGCCTGCAATGCAGGAGACCCAGGTTCAGGAAGATCCCCTGGAGAAAGAAATGACAACCCCCTCCAGGATGCTTGCCTGGGAAATCTCATGGACAGAGGAGCCTGGTGGGCTACTATCTATGGGGGTCACAAAGACTCAGTTGCAACTAACACTTCCACTTTTTTTGGTCTGACTTTAGACCACTGGTATCTGTCCTATGCAAACCAAATAAAGCTGGGTAGCCAAGAATACTTGTGCTTGCTTTTCATCCACGACACTCTCCTGTACTGCATTTTTCAAAGGCAAAACTAGTACAGAGAAAGGCTTTACTGCATTCCAGATGAACCCTGGTTCAGCCCCAGTGGTGGTGCAGTGGTCTATTTATCTCATGGATTCTGAATCCTTGAAAATCAAGATTCCATCAGAGTTGTGGCCTCTGTAACCACCCCTGGAGCCAGAGATGGTTTTTCTCTGGCTCAAGATGAAAGAAAAGACCTGGGAGAGAGCTGGGCATGAGGGTCTGAACTGGGGGCAGGCAGAGAAACCGAGATGCACAGTTACCTAGCGTCTGAATGAATAAACAAGGCTGAGTCAATGAGTCATAAACAAAAATGCTTAAATGAAGGAAGAAGGAATAAGATTAACGATGACAGACTGTCACTCAATCACTATAACACTAATTATGATCCTTTGTTAACCTAACATTCATTTTCTTTCCTGGCAATATCGGCTCTACTTCACAGATGAAGAAATTGCTGCCCTGAAATAGAGCCTGAGATGACACAGAAGGCTGGCAATAAAACAACTAGTAAAATCTAGGTCTCCCATCCGTACTTCAAGCTCTTTCCAACAGGATGCACTGCCCGCCAGAGTCCTGAATACACACCACTGATGGCAAGAACCATGACTACAATTAATGGCAACAGGTTATGCGGAATACACCTCCATCATTTCACCTCTCAAGTGATTGGGTCTGGCTCAGCCCTGTGCTGGCGTCTCCAGTCAATGGTTGTTTATCCCCAAGACTTGCCAGCACCTTAAATACCATCTTCAACTAAAGACAAGAAAGGATGTTGAGTATGGGGACAGTCAACTCCAGAGGTGACCAGGAAAAGCCCAGTAAAAAAAGGTAAGGCTATGATGATCTTTAAGCCATTGCCTTCTCCTTGTTAAGAGGTTCCAGAGATGTGGTCATCCTCCTCTCCCTGGTACCAGGTGGGGAGACACCCTTAAAAAAGGAGCTTTTTCCCTTGAAAATGTAAACATTTGTTGTTGTTGTTGTTGTTGTTCTTTAGTCGCTAAGCTGTGTCCAACTCTTTGCAACCCCATGGACTATAGACCACGAGGCTCCTCTGTCTATGGGGTTTTCCAGGCAAGAATACTGGAGTGGGTTGCCATTTCCTTCTCCAGGGCATGTTTCCAACTCAGGGATCGAAACTAGGTCTCCTGAGTTGGCAGGCAGATTCCACTGAGACACCAGGGAAACCCAAATATTTATTACAAAAGGTAACTCCTACTTGGAGTTTTTCCCATGGTTGTTGTTTCTTAGAAAATAACTAACTTAAGATAAGCAATATGCCAAAGAGACATACTTTGGGGTGACAAATTCTGCTCTTCCACATGATTATATTTCTGCCTTATTTCCTAGTTTTAGATGGTTCTCCTTAGCAAGGCTAACCCCTCATATTACTATTGTTGTTTTCTCAGATGATAATGATGTCTTGCTCTTTTCAAGGAATTGAAACCCAGCAGGGCCTTGTGGGGCTCCTGGACACAGAAGCTTTTCTATGCCTAGCTTCTTACAGGGAACAGACTCCAGCCTCCAAGACCTTCCCTGAGTTTCAAAGGGCAGATTCAAACCATTGCTAATCAAGGGAAGAGCAGCCAAGAAACCACCTGAGGCAAGATTAAAGGAACCAGACAAGATCATCAAGCCTCAGTTCAGTTCAGTTCAGTCACTCACTCGTGTCCAACTCTTTGAGACTCCATGAATCACAGCACGCCAGGCCTCCCTGTCCATCACCAACTCCTAGAGTTCACTCAAACTCATGTCCATCAAGTCGGTGATGAGATCCAGCCAT